>JAODAL010007137.1:0-127684 GCA_025379985.1 Phyllomedusa bahiana
AATTTGCCCTTTTTCTGTGAACAATGTTTAAGCTATTGTTCCCTTAGTATGGGTTAACTGAAAGGAAAATTTCTAGAACAAGCTACTCCATTTAGGGGTTTACTTTGGTGCCAGCATAATGTGCAACAATGTACTGAGCTACTTGCATCCTCTAGGTGTGGGCTACACTACAAGACCTATGCTGGAATCCTGAATACTTCCTATAGCACAGTGGTTTGCAAACGGCGACCCTCCAGCTGTTGAGAAACTACAACTCCCATCATGCATTTATATCATCTAGATCAGTGGGCATGATTGGAGATGTAGTTTCCCAACAGCTGGAGAGCCGCAGTTTGCAGAGCAGTGCTATAGCAGTATGTGCTCATATTCACATGCAACAATGTATTGAGCTACTTGTATCCTTCAGGTGTGGGCTACACTACAAGACCTATACTAGAAACCAGAATACTTCCTGTAGCAGTATCTATGTGCCCATATACATATGCAACAATGGACTGAACTATATGAACTCTTTAGATTGCACGAGCCACATTGGAAAACCTGCCTCCATCCTATATATATGTATGTGCCCGTATACATAATGCTTTCCATTATTCACTACTTCCTCACATTCAGTACTTGTTTCCCAATATACAATGGCAAGCATACCTGAATTCGGTCAGACTTCTAAACACCCGGAGATGACATATATACAAATGTAGCAGAGCTGGGTTTGTCGCTTGTCAAACTGCACTTTTACATAGGGCTGCAGGTGACCCTACGATATGATATTATTGCCTTGAATGACAACTCAGCTCTGCTACATCAGCTACAAAATTCAATGCAATCTCCTGCATTATTCGGAATCTGACAAGTCCCAAAAGCCTCCCAGACAGAAATGAAGCAATGGAGGTGAGCTTACCGTGGAGTGCGATGCTTCCTCAGTGGGCACTGGGGACGGCTCCGGCACACACGTCCGAGCGCCGAGGCCGGCTACAAATAAAGGAAACAAACCGTTTTAGCAGGAGACATTTGTCATAGCACATCTGATGACAAGGAGACGCTTGGCTAGCAATGAGTGCACCGAGCAGCTGAGTCCTCGCTGTGCAGAGGAGGCAGGTTCGCTGCCGGTCTCCAGCGCGGCTCAGAGGAGGATTCTGCAGCCTTCTTACCACCAGGGGCAGATGACACTTCTCCTCATTTAATGCTTCCACAAACAGGACTAAGCATCTTTGAAATCTTTTTTTAAACACATAACAGAGCAGCTGTAGCCGTGAGGAGGGAGGGCAGCGGAGGAGAAAAAAACCTGAAAGTAAGGGATGCAAGAGGAGGGCGGAGATGGTCATAAAGATAGGGGCGATCCAACAGAACACAGACGGGCTGTACTGTACTCACAGCTGGATACAGGACGCTCCAGCTGGACACCACTGGAGCACCAGTACAAATTAAGCAGCTCGCAAGGAATCACCCAGGATGCAAAGCAAAGACTACATTTTAGGATTCACAATATGACCAGTATTTTGTCCTTTGTCGTGTGGACGCAGCCACGGCATGGTCTTTTGGTCGGTTTTTCAGACGGTTTACAGTTTTAGGGCTCATCCCCACGGCACGGGTTTTGAAAGTAGTCTGTAAACCGGGTGACAACTTTTAACATTGACCTTAAAGGGGTTGTCTCACTACATTGATTCATCTCACCTTAGTCCTGTTTTCTTGGTTTCACTTTGAATTCAGGGGTGTGTTTACTGGCTTCCACTAGGCTGCAGTAGAAGCCAGGTCTGTCGCTATAGCAACCAGTGCTGGCAGCCTATCAGGAGAGATCAAACAGGTCTGTAGCTATGCGATCCAAGGAGCTGATGTAGCCCATACAAGAGGGGATATCTAGGAATAGGTAGGACACTGTTAACGGACATATATTGCAAAGTGACTTGTTTTTGCAAGATCTTTAATATAAAAAACAATCCTTGTAGTGAGACAACCTCTTTAATGGAAAATCTGTGCAGCGGTCCCCACTGCACGGATTTTCCGCCGGACGGTTTCTTAGACTGCCAGCGGTCCGAAAAACATAGAACATGTTCATTTTTCTGCCCGGTTTATGGGCAGAATATGAACAAGATTATGCGAAGGGGGAGGGGCTTTTCTCCACAAACAACATGCACGGCCGCAAAACAGGGCAAATACCGGTAGGAAAATCCGTCCGGTATTTGCTCACTGCCATCGGGACCGTCCCTTAGAAACCATCTGAAGACCGTCATGCAACCCCCCTCTCCCATAGACTATAGTAGAAAATCCGTGCAGCAGTCCCTACGGAACGGCTTTTTACACTGCCGGCGGTCCAAAAAACTTAGAACATGTTCATTTTTCTGCCCAGTTTTCATGTGGGTGCAAAGGGGGACGGTTTGAATCTGCAAACCGCGGACAAAGGCCGTCCCCCCCTGTGTGACAAAAAAGATCAAATACCGGTCGGACTTTCCGACCGGTATTTGGTCTTCGCCTATAAGGGTGCGTTTCCATGGCAATGTCTACACAGCACTAGATTCTCGCTGGATTTATGGCAGGTTCAGTATTTAAAATCCGCCGAAAATCCGACTTTACCCAGTGCTGTGCAGATAGCAATGAAAAGTCCCTGCTGTAGTCTAAACAGCACAGATTTTTTCCGGTCGGTTTAAAAATCTGCCGAATTCTGGTGGATTTTCAAACCTGTTGTATTTTCCGAAGGATTGCTGTTGGATTCCCGTACATTCAATGTACGCGGCCGACGGCAGATCCGAAAAACAACTACGGTTTTTAGTGGAAATCAGTGGCAGAAACTGCAGTAGAGAGATGTTAATATGCCGTCAGATTTTGGATGGCATTTTAACACTGCTGTGTAGACATAGCCTTAAACTGATAGTTGAACAGGATTTTACACAGGACTTAACTCGGTTTTCGTTTTTTGGTGCAGAATTTGGCATGGATTTAGGGTTTGGTTTTTCAATAGTTTTTTGTCAGACCGTGTAGAGTTATATTTATCTACACAGAATAGGTAGAGCTCTCGCTCTCTCTCAATATATAGATATATCCATCTCTGTGGATCTGTGTCTCTAGATCCATCTCACTACAGCTATCGCTTTATCTATCTACTCTGTGTAAATAGATATAACTCTACATTGTCTGACAAAAAAAACAAATTCCTAAATCCGCTCCAAAATCTGTGCACAAAGCTTTCTGGTCAGTTTTCAAGCAGTCCCATTGACTTCAATAGTAAATTTTCTGCTGTTTACAGAGTGGAATTCGGCGGAAGATTGAACATGTTCCAATTTTTTTGCAAAATCAGTGATTTTGAAATCTGACCTTAGAAAATCCGAGCCATGTAGACTACAGCTCGGATTGTCTATTGAGGTCTTTGGGGATTTACAGTCGGTTTTTGATAGCTTTGAAAAATCAAATTACGGTAGTTTAAAAAACCGACAAAAAATGCATGCCGTGTAGACAGGCCCATATAGATGCACTGGCTGCAATGTCCCACTATACCCTACTGATCATATTCTTACCAAATATATTAATGTATTTCTGTTCTGATTCGGCTTTATTTTAAAGATACAACAGGTTATAATCCTGCTTGTTTATAGACTGCTTCCTAGGTCTCATACAACCTCTCTGCTCAAGCATTGTTAATCTAGGAAACAATCTGTAAACAAACACGATAGACAACCTGCTGTATCTTTGATATAAAGCGAAATCAGAATAGAAATGTGTTTGGTAACAGTGATTATACACATTTGCCTACATCTTTAAAGCTAAATCAGTAATGTGGGAATACACCTTTAACTAAACTTAATACAAGAGGTAACCAGTACTACCCTTAGTGCTTGAAAATTCCTGTTTGTAGGCTACATATAACACAGGAAAAGCAGAAATGAATGACGGTGGGTGGCCTCGACCAACTTAGAATCAAAAGTAGAAGAAGGTCCAGCATCCCATATCATAAAATCCAACATTTATAGTAGAAAATGAAAAGCTGATGGTCGCAATATGCACTTCTATGCTGTGACCATAAGCTTTTAATTTTCTGCCATAATTTTTGGATTTTACGATATGGGATGCTGGACTTTTTTCTAACTTGGATTTTGCTATGTTATCACAGCAGTGATAGAAGTGGAGTGGTCTTTTAAAGGGGACACTGTCCCATTAGAGAGGACCTGGATGGGAGCAGTCTGTACCACTAGGAGAGCCTGAAGCCACAGTATAATGTGACGTATGTCCTGCTCGTAAGGAGGTGGTTAAGGCCCAATGTGCCATAATGGCACAAAGGACCCCCCACTCGCTAGTGGCGTATAGATGAAGTAGGTTGTGCTAGATGGCAGCTCCTCTGCCACCAACAGCATATGGTAGGGCAGGCTGCACAGCTTTTAGTCACTGTGGCACATCTTGACCAATTGGTCTCCTGCAGAGATTGAGATCCCTGACCAAGTGCAAGACTGCTCTGGAAGGTCCGACCAAATCTTCCTAAAACTATCTGTTCTATTGCAGTGTGTGTTGTTCCTTATGAGCAGTTAAATAACAAACTCAGCTCTGCAGCCTGTGCATCTGGAGAATTCAGCAATGGAATTTTAGGGAGGAATCCTCTGGCTTAGTAAAACAATGCAAAGTGGAAAATTACTTCAATCAAAACACAGTATTTGAGTCCAAACTGGATAAAACATTTAACACACTAGGGGGCGCCAATAATTTGCTGGATTTGTTGAAGTCTAACAAGTGACACAGTGATGTAGTGAGTGATGAGTGGCTAGCTGAGCAGATTTAGATTGCAAGCTCTTCAGATCGCATACATGTCAGGCAAGGAGGTCATTATGCCAGAGGGTCAATTCTCTACATAGAAGTATTATAATTTTTCTAATCAGTGCATCTATAAACATAGTTTAGTATTGTCCCAAAAAAGTGACCGCAAACCACAGTAATTCAGATGATATGGACAATTTTTCATATGCTTTGGGAACTATAGCTACCTCTATGCTCCTTTGCTGACAAACTTTCCAGAGAGCCTGTTACATTGTGGGAAATACATGTGTTTATGACCAGCTACATACGGTAGAAATCACATCCTGAAAAATTTCTAACTACATTTAGCTGATTTAAGGGGTTGCCCAGAGAACAAAATATCTAAAAATATATAAAAAAAAATCTACCTTTCCGATAGTTAGGCCTAGTTTATAATATACGTTCATTCACTTTTTTATGCACTTACTGCAGTTCTACATCAGCTGTTTCATGACAGCAAGCTCAGTAGTCCTGTGTCCAGACACACAGGTAACAGCTCTGTGTCAAGCCCAGGAGATCAGGTGACCAAAGAGGTTTGGCTTTTCTCAGGGCAGCTTTTAAAGTCACACCCCTTTGTTCCTGCCTCTCAAGGGTTTCAACATGAGACAGGGAACAGGGGATGCAAAGCACTGCAAAGGATCCTGAGGCTCGTAGCTTACAGGGCAAAGCAAAACTACTTTCAAAACAGGAAATGCTGCTGCTTGGCTGCAGAAGAGGTAGGCTACATATAACACAGGAAAAGCATAAATGAATGAAGATTCAGACAAGCAGTGATCAGATATACCTGTGGACAGGTCATACATGTCTATAGTGGCACAACCCCTTTAAGGGAATGTTCACACAACTGACCTTCCCAATAGGCAATATCGTCAGATTTCTGCTGTGGATTTTCAGTTTGTATATGGTGAACTTTTGGACATGGATTAGGTGTGCCAAGTTCACGTCCTGTCTTCCCAACATGGAAGCCACATCAAGAAATGACATTTATTTTTTTTAAATTTGGATTTCTAATCTGTCTGCAGTAAAAATCTGTAATAGTCCTTATTAGGGGTCCTTATTATAATGGGGCGTGGATTCCAGGTGGAATCCATGTGGATTTCTTTGTGGAACACTGACAGATTCTAGGCCAACATCTGTGTGACAATTCAGTGTGTGAAGAAGGCCTTATAATGAAGTAGTAGTATCTGTCTGGTCTATAGAGAGCCTATATGACAGCTTGTTGAAAGTTTCTTTTTCCCATCGGTGGCAGGCCTGCAGGTCCATGTCAAGCACACCAGTCACTATAAATGAAACCACACTTAGATGCCCTCACAAGGCAAAGGGGTTAACCCCAGCCAACAATATTGAATGTGCCTGATAACAGATGACCTGCTGAGGCCCTTTCTACCATTCCCCATAGTCCCACTGAGCTTTCTGGTTCATACCTCACTGCTCTCTTATTAACAGAGGACCTCACTGCGTGATCAATGACCTTAACCCCTTGGAAACTCTTGTTAATGCCTTTCCACAATAGCTGAGGCCAAGTTCTCCTCTGAATTCATCATCTATTGTTCCAAACAAGGCAGGAAGCAAGCAATTAGCATGTGTGGAACCAGGCAAAGTCCTTCAACTAATCCTATACAAGCTCACCCTGCGCCTACACAGAGGAGGGAGCTAACAAAATCCTAATGACAATGTTCCCCATTAATTCTGCAGAACACAGTCACACTGTCGAGGCTCGAGTCCGCTTCCCTAAAAACAATTGCAAAATCTAAGGGTACGTTTACACGGCTTATTTTGCCGCATATTTCGGCGTGCATTGCGCTTTATATGCCACGAAATGTCCACCACAATTACGGTAATTTATAGTTCTCATAGAAAGCTATGGATCACGCGTCGTCTGCCCGCGGATACAATACGATCGTATTGTACGCACGGGGGGAAAATTGACATGTCAATTTCTTACACGCCGCTGACAATGCATGTCAATGGGGCCCCCTCCGCTGCTTTGGAATTACGCGCTGATCAGCACGTGGTTCCAAAACGCACGCCGTATTGTGGCACGTACTATACGGCGCCACAATAAGCCGTGTGAACATACCCTAAAAGGGTGCGTTCCCACAGCAAAGACAACATAACAGTCGGATTTTCTGGCCGGTATTTTGTCTGTTTTTGGCTTTTTGCCACGGTTTGCAGATTCAAGCCGTCCCCCTTGACATGTTCTGCCCAAAAACCAGGAGGAAGAGAGAACATGTTCTAAGTTTTTCATTACGTCTGCGGTGTCAAAAACCATCCGGTGGAAAATCCATACAGTGGGGAGCGCTGCACGTATTTTCTATTTAAAGAGGTTTTATTGGTTGAAGTGTTTGTGCTCTTCAGCTAATTCTATGAGACTGAATTTGAAATCCAGCTCAGGAGGTGTGTCTCTCCTCTCAGGAGGCGTGTCTCTCCTCACTGAAGAACTGTGATATCATCATTCTGTGTGAACAGTGGAAGGGGAAGGTTGTCTGGACAGAACAGATCTGCAGCCTCCTGCAGTGTTCTCTTGCGTCTGCAGAGCCTTCATCTCCAGTCTCCACAAGCTCCTTGCTGTGCTATAACCAGTTATATACACTACGTGGAAATCCCTAAAGAAGCATTTATGCTATCTATCATACATGAAAAAACTTTGAGACTCTCGGTTCACATATTTTGATCAAAAGATGTTTAAGCTGCCCACGACTTTCAACGTGATCTCAAAATCGGGCAGTCCTATCCTATCTTTACCTCTCAATCGAGCCAATCAGGCCTCTCACTGGGTCAACCGACCTCCATTATTCAGAGAGAAAAAATAAAAAACACCCAACCTGCAAGCTGCCCTTCTTATGACAGCCTGTGAGAGTGGGAGGGGACAGATACCCAAAATGGAAGCACCCCTTCCTTCCCATATAGGTTAAAATCAATGTACACCAAGTATAACGTATGTTTCTGCACACAAAAACATTTCTGAAAAAACGTATGCAAACCTGGGTGCCACTGGCAGGGCTGCGGCACACATGTAATTATACATGTACACACACAGACCGCCGCCAGCGGCACATGATTTCTTCATGATATATAAATATACAGTTGACAATATATCTATACACATGTGTTTGTAATATATGTAATATATGTATATATTTGTACCTTTGTACCGACTTTTTCACGTGTAAATATTGCACATTGATCTTGTTTATATATGTTTGTCTCCTCAGTGACTATTTGAAAAAGGTCTCTAGACCGAAACGTTATACTAAGTCACCTGTATATATTACATATTTGGAGCCTGTGGATTATAATAAATACTTTCTCTTTTGCATCAACTTATGTGTGCGGTCAATTGACTTTCTTGTATACATGTGGTGAAATTCCACCTATAGACCAGCACCATATATTTATCTCTAAAGAAAATTGAGAGTGCCCTCCCTTCTTTTTCTACGTTTACGTTAACCAGTTATACACACAGCCTGAACTGATGAAACACGTGAGGAATGCACACTGCCCCCCCCTCTTCCTCCTCTGTTATCAGGCAGGAGGCTATATGACTGTTATATGGAGGGAACACAGGACATAATACTGTGTTATACGATGGGATCTATGAGTTACACAGTCAGTAATTAGAGCATAGCTTCCACCTTTTGAAAGTGTTTAAGCAGGAGATTGAAGAGGGCGGCGCGCGTAGCGCGCCACGGCAAAAAAAATCTGCATGGACACGCCCATCTTGTTGGTGTGCCACGCCCCTTCAAAAGCCACACCCACTCCGCCTAACTGCATAACGGCTTTGGAAGAAAGCCAGGTAGATGCCCTTATAGCCAGTAGTAAGCCCCCCATAACCAGGGTAGTGCCCCTTACAGGCAGGTAGATGCCCCCTTGTAGCCAGGTAGATGCTCCCCTTTGTAGCCAGGTAGATGCCCCCCTTTGTTAGCCAGGTAGATGCCCCCCTTTGTTAGCCAGGTAGATGCCCCCCTTTGTTAGCCAGGTAGATGCCCCCCTTTGTTAGCCAGGTAGATGCCCCCCTTGTTAGCCAGGTAGATGCCCCCATTTGTTAGCCAGGTAGTGCCCCCATTTGTTAGCCAGGTAGTGCCCCCTTTGTTGCCAGGTAGTTGCCCCCTTTGTTAGCCAGGTAGTGCCCTCTTTGTTAGCCAGGTAGTGTCCCATTTGTTAGCCAGGTGATGCCCCCATTTGTTAGCCAGGTAGTGCCCCCTTTGTTAGCCAGGTAGGGCCCCCATTTGTTAGCCAGGTAGTGCCCCCATTTGTTAGCCAGGTAGTGCCCCCATTTGTTAGCCAGGTAGTGCCCCCATTTGTTGCCAGTTAGAGCCCCCCTTATAGCTAATAAAAATAAAATAATAAATTCCACTTACCTCACCAGGCTCCTGCAGCACGTCAGAGGCTGCCGACTGAGTAGTCTCAGCATCGCAGGGGATGTGATTGCAGCCGCGCGTCACAGCCCCTGCGACGCTGACCTGTATGTACGGTGCACACCGGCGGAGAAGGCGCTCCTGCCTTCTCCCTGCACAGCGAGACTCCGGGCGTGTTTCGCCAACTCTGATGGGACGGGGGGGGACCCCAAATCGCGGGACCCCCCCCCCCCCCGCCAAAAGCGGGAGAGTTGGCATGTATGAATTAGAGTCACCTTAGAGCTGGTAGATGAGTATAGAGCCAGCAGCCATCTCACATAGCTGGTTTTACTTTAGGTTTTAACAGCTCAGAGGGAGTAAACACAGTGTGCAGGCAGCCAATCACAGCGCAGGGGGCGTGTCAAGGGCATTTCCTGTCTGGGGGCGTATCCCAACAGGCTGAATGAAAGGTCAGTCAGCCAATCACAGTGCATGGAGTGTGTTCAGAGGCGGAATCCATCCGGGGGCCTCTTCCGACTAGCTAATCACAGAAAAGGGGGCGTGTCCCGATTAGCAGCAGCAGAAACACAGATGCACAGAAAAGCTCATATCTGCTATACTAAGTGACTTAGGTAATGCAACCCAATTACAAAAGTGCTTATTTTTACGGTCCCCATAATCTGAGATATGATCTTTGTAGCTAGAAAACCCCTTTAAAGCAATGTAAAAAGCTGACAGTCTGTTTACAGACCGTTTTCAAATCCAAAAAACGTCTGTAGAACCGACTGCAGAACCGGGGGGACAAGCCCTAAGTCTGTAAATTTAAGTTTCTTTATAATTACTTACAAAAAAACAGATGAAAGTGGCAGGATTAAGTGACACTGACTGCAATATTAGAGCAGAAAATGTTTTGTGCCAAAGAGTACATGACAACACAACATAACATCCAGTGACACATAATGAAAATGAAATAATGATAATGAAACTTCTGCTGCACAGAACAAAACTTTAGTAGCAAATTATATTTTGAGTTTATAGACAGAAAAGTGCAGATTTACTAAAGCTGGCGTGGCACCAAGTGGTATGTCCGCATGCAATATTGTGCATCATGTCCTTGATTCCCCACAGCAATTCTGTAAATCCACTTCACTTTAGTTTGGGAAAACGTCAGAAAAAGTGTTGGAGGGGTTGATAAATACTATGTTCAGCCATTACTTCAATATAAAGAAAACCAGCATGACTGGATGCTTAAAGGGGCTGTCTCACTACAAGGATTGCTCTTTATGTTAAAGATCTTGCGAAAACAAATCACTTTGTAATATGTGTCCATTAACAGTGTCCTACCTATTCCTAGATATCCCCTCTTGTATGGGTTACATCAGCTCCTCAGGTCGCTATAGCTACAGACCAGTTAGATCTATCCTGATAGGCTGCCAGCACTGGTCGCTATAGCTACAGACCTGGCTTCTGCTGCAGCCTAGTAGAAGCCAGTAAACACACCCTTGAATTCAAAATAAAACCAAGAAAACAGGACTCAATGTAGTGAGACAATCCCTTTAAATGTGTTGCATAACCTCAGTTTTAATATTGGTACAATACAAACCTCTCACCCTGGAGCACCCGATTCAACCATTAAAACCACGGTTGGTACAAAGGAAACAAAATAGTTGGACTGGGGCTTCCATGGTGAGAATTTGAAGAACAGATTCCACATTGCCCTGGGGGAATTAAACAGGGCGGAAAGGGGTGTTCCATAGACTTTGTTTGCATATCATGGTGATATACCAACAAAGCCTAACAGGTGCATGTCCCACCTCTGGGACCCGTAACCATCTCGAAAACGGGCCCCCAAAAGTTATGGAGGAGAATGGCGAGCCAGCCGTGCTTGCGCACCACCCTCCATTTTATTCTATGGGAGTTCCAAGTACAAGTGAGGGCCATGTTCGACAGTGCTTGGAACTCCCATAGAACAGAATAAAAGCACCGCAAAGGATCCCGGGCTTGTAGTTCTACAGGGAACAGGTAAACAGTTTTCAAACAGTAAAAAATGTGACTTGGCTGCAGAGTAGGGAGGCTATATACAGCACAGAAAAACATCACAAGAAAATGAATGAAGACTCATGCAAGCAATTTGCGGAATTTTTTGTGGCTTTTTGGACAACCCCTTTAAAGACTATGCCCACTTTCACAACCAATCTGGCTCTGAAAACCCCATCTACATTCACGGAAAAAAAACTGACCCATGAAAATTAGAGCTTGCTGCAAAATGAAAAAAATCTGTTGTGAAAATGCCATTTATTTTAATTTCAGATTTAACCCCTTCAATGCATAGGGATGAAATCTGTAGCACACTCCTCTGTAAAATCCACATGTAACATATACCTTACCCATACTTTATATACATTATTGTTTCTAAGTATACTAACACTTGATTGAGAGTCACACAGGGTGGTCTAGCGTAAGGTTTGAGTCAATGTCTCCCCTCTACATAAAAACCCTGTATATACGAACCAGTCCCTCCTCTATCAAAAAACCTTAATACAGATTTTCTCCCTTTATCATAAACCCATATTCAATCTCCTCTCCTTTTCAATAACCCAAAATATCACAGCGCTCAGCTTCTCTCCCTCAACAAAAACCCTATATACGCAGAGCTCAGTTTTCCCCTCTATCTATAACCCTAATAATAGAGTTCAGTTTCTCTCCCCTATCTATAACCATATCACAGACTCAGATCTCTCCTTTATCATATAAACCCCCAAAATTCACAGCCTATTTTCTCTCCCTCAATTTTTATAACCCATATCCCCAAAACCCAAGCTTCTCCCCCTCTTCATAAACCCTATATTCAAGAGCTCAGTTTCTCTCCCTCTATCATAAAAACCCTATATTACGAACTCATTTTCCTCCTTACATAAAAAATTATTCAGAGCCCTCTCCTTTATCTTTTAAACCCTATAATCACATCTCCCTCCTTTTCATATAACCCTTTATATCACAGACTCGCACTCCCCTTTATCTTTAAAACCCTAAAATCACAGCGCTCGTTCCCCCCTCAATCATTAATCCAATATATCACAGGCTCACTTCTCTCCCTCTATCAATAACCCTAATATCAAGAGCTCACTTCTCTCCCTCTATCCTATAACCCTATATATCAAGGGGTCAGCTTCTCCCTCTATCAAAAACCCTATAAATCACAGAGTCAGCATCTCCCCTTTATCATAAAACCCCCAAAATATCACAGCGCTCAGTTCTTCCCTCAACAATAACCCTATATATCGCAAGCTAGCTTCCTCCCTTCAAATAACCCTTTTAAATCATAGAGCCCTTCTCTCCCTCTATCATATAACCCTATATATCACAGACTCAGAAATCTCTCCTTTAATATACCCTAAATATCACAGCGCTCAGCTTTCCTCTCCCCAATATATAACCCTGATCCCACAGAGCTCTCTTCTCTCCCCTATCATAAAACCCCTATATATCCAGAGCTCAGCTTCTCTCCTCACATTAACCCTTTTAAGGGGTATACAAATGGGTTACGATGTGCTCCAAACCAAAAAGAAGGAAAAAGGGGAAAGAGAAAGGGGAGGGAGGCAAACAGGCGCCCCTTTTGGTAGTTTTTAGATGTCACAAAAAAATATCTTTTTTGTCAAATTGCCCCCTGAGCGGTTGTCAGTGTAGGGACAAAATATAAAGCCCCTTTTTAATGAGATTGAAACATTTGCTGCCAGTGCCCCCAAAGGCCACTCATACGCCTCACCCACGGGGTAAGGGAAAATGTATAAAATGTAGTATTGCTTCTGGCTATCGCCGAGGGAAAAATGGAGGTAACTAGCCTTTTATATCCAATATAAAAAAAACAATATAAATCCTCATCTATTATATGATGATTTATTTAAAAAAATCAAAAAAAACAGCAAACTCCAAAAAGATAAAACGCAAACTAACGCTTTCGTGCCTCCCCACGCCTTCATCAGGGGTAAAAGATAATATTCTCACATTTTTTTAAATAGCCCAAAAAGTACCACCCCCTTTCAAAAAAGAACCAATCAACTCCCCCTTCCAAAACATACAATAAAAACGCTCCCAAATTATTAAAATATTTAATAAAAGCCCATAATCAAAAAAGTTCCCCTGCTACCCTCCCCATTAATCAATATAAAAACTATTTAACTGCTTAAATCGCATCCCCTTAGTCCATTTCCCATGCAATTCCCTGTGTCGCACCCTAGTTTCAGGCCGCTCTACGGGGAAACCGGTAGTTGCGTCACCTGCCCGGGGTAGGGACGTCACCGCCTTACTCAAAACGGGCCGAGCATGCTCAGTCCAGTTCTACCTAGAGCATCGTACTGCACTTTTCTACATATAAAGGAGGAGCTTCATAATCCCCCATAAAAAAAATATAAAAACAATAAGCTTCTAACAATTTTTACATGACTATTTTTCCCCCAAATTAAAGCCCCTACCTCCCTATTTTAAAAAAATAACTCTGGGGTTTATTCAAACCTGCCGGATTTAAAGGGTTAATTTAAAATCCAAAATTTCTTTTTTGTTAATGCCCGAATTGTCCGTAAAAAACTTCTGGTATAAAATCAAAGGGGGTCTTTTTAAAAGTAATCGCGTCTGGGGTGTTCATCCAGAACAGTCAGGGAAAGGGTATACAGTTTATTTCCCCTTTTTAATATTGGATTGTGATTATTCATCTGTTGGGAGAGTTTTGTATTGTTCTCCCAACTACGCTTTTTGCAGCTACATTTAAACAGGAAACCAGAACAAGATCTACAATTAAAACTGAACTCAATCTTTTAAATTTTAAAACGTAGAGCAAAAAGAAAAAAAATTCAGTGGGACCGTCCCCGGAAAGAGAGGGAAAAAGGGGGAAAAAGAGGAATCTAAAGAGTCTGTAGAGGGTGTTAAAAGGTGTAACTTTCCAACGTGCAAATGTTGCACAATGTTGCAAATAGGTCCAGATTTTTCCTCCTCCACTACAAATGAAAAATTTAAGATTAAGTTCAATTTTAATTGTAGATCTTGTTATGTGGTTTACCTGATCACCTGTAGCTGCAAAAAGCAGTACGTTGGGAGAACAATTACAAAACTCTCCCAACGGATGAATAATCACAGATCCAATATTAAAAAGGGAAACAAACTGTATAGCCTTCCTAGACATGTTCTGGATGAACATCCAGACAGCGATTACAGTTTGAAAGTACAGCCTATTGATTTTATATCAGAAGATTTTACGGACAGATTGCAGGCATTAACGAATAAAGAAATGTATTGGATTTTTAAGTTGAACACTCTTAATCCGGCAGGTTTGAATGAAGCCCAGGAGGTCATTTATTAAATAGGGAGTGTAGGTGCCTTATCAACCTTGTGGGGAAATAGTCATAGTAATAAATATGATTAGAAGCTCTATTGTGTATATTTTTATATATAGATTATGAAGCTGCCTCATATTATATGTAGATCAAGTGCAGTACAATGCTCACAGCGTAGAACTGGCACTGAGCATGCTCAGTGCCCGTTTGAGTAAGGCTGGTGACGTCGCCTACTCCTGGCAGGTGACGCGAACTACCGGTTCCGGCCGTAGAGTCGGCGCTGAAACTAGGCGTGCAGACAGGAGAGGAATTGCATGAGGAATAGGACTAAGGGAGATGACGATTTACAGCAGGTAACTAGTACTATATTGTATTAATGGAGAGGGTATGCATGGGAACTTTTTATTTTTATTATTATAGGCTTTTATGCAAATATGTTAATAATTGGGAGCGATTTTTATTAGTATGTAATTAGGAAGGGAGGATGTATGATTGGTTCTTTATGAAAGAGGGTGGTACTTTTATGGACTATTTAAAGAACATATTGTGAGAATATTATCATTACTCCTGATGAAGCGTGCGAGGAGGCACGCGAAACGCGTTGAGTTTGCTGTTTTTATCTGATTGGAGTTTGCTGTTTTTATTTGATTGTTTTAAATAAATCACTCATATAATAGATGAGGATTTATATTGTTCTTTTTACATTGATATATAAGCGCTAGCTTACTTCCATTTTTGCCTACGGCTGTATAGCCAGAAGCAGATACATAAATTTTATATAACTTTATATATCACAGAGCTCCTCTCCTTTATCATATAACCCTGTATATCAGAGCTCAGCTCCTCTCCTTTATCATATAACCCAATATATCACAGAGCTCAGCTACTCTCCCTCTATCATATAACCCTATATATCACAGAGCTCAGCTTCTCTCCTATCATATAACCCTATATATCACAGATCTCAGCTCCTATCCGCTATCATATAACCCTATATATCACAGAGCTCAGCATCTCTCCCTCCATCATATAACCCTATATATCACAGAGCTCAGCTACTCTGCTTCTATCATATAACCCTATATATCACAGAGCTCCTCTCCTTGATCATATAACCCTATATATCACAGGGCTCCTCTCCTTTATTATATAACCCTGTATATCAGAGCTCAGCTCCTTTCCTTTATCATATAACCCTATATATCACAGAGATCAGCTACTCTCCTCTATCAAATAACACTATATATCACAGATCGCAGCTCCTTTCCTTTATCATATAACCCTATATATCACAGAGATCAGCTACTCTCCTCTATCATATAACCCTATATATCAGAGATCCTCTCCATTATCATATAACCCTATATATCACAAAGTTCAGCTCCTCTCCTCCATCATAAAACCCTATATATCACAGAGCTCAGCTTCTCTCTCCTATCATATAACCCTATATATCACAGAGCTCAGCTTCTCTCCCTCTATCATATAACTCTATATAGCACAGAGTTCAGCTTCTCTCCCTCTATCATATAACCCTATATATCACAGAGCTCAGCTTCTCTCCCTCTATCATATAACCCTATATAGCACAGAGCTCACCTCCTATCCTCTATCATATAACCCTATAAAGTATATCACAGAGCTCAGCCTCTCTCCCTCCATCATATAACCCTATATATCACAGCTCCTCTCCTTTATCATATAACCCTATATATCACAGAGCTCAGCTTCTCTCCCTCTATCATATAAACCTATATATCACATAGCTAAGCAACTCTGCTTCAATCATATAACCCTATTGATCACAGAGCTCAGCTCCTCTCCTCAATCATATAACCCTATATATCACAGAGCTCCTCTCCTTTATCATATAACCCTATATATCACAGAGCTCCTCTCCTTTATCATATAACCCTATATATCATAGAGCTCCTCTCCATCATATAACCCTATATATCACAGAGCTCCTCTCCTTTATTATATAACCCTTTATATCACAGAGCTTCTCTCCTCTATCATATAACCCTATATATCACAGAGCATCTCTCCTCTATCATATAACCCTATATACTACAAAGCTCAGCTTCTCTCCCTCTATCATATAACCCTATCGCAGAGCTCAGCTTCTCTCCCTCTATCATATAACCCTATATATCACAGAGCTCAGCTTCTCTCCTCTATCATATAACCCTTTATATCACAGAGCTCAGCTCTGCTCCTTTATCACATCCTTCTCTCAGATAGGGCAGTATAAACTACCTGATAGGTTCCCTTTACAAGTTAATCCAACTGTCTGCAGGGTTATTCCTAGAATGTGGTAGTAAGATGAAGTCATTGTTGTTCTCTATCCCCCAGGTTTGACTTTTAAGGACCTGGAAATCAGTGTTTAGCACTTGGAAGTAGAGTTAACTGAGCGCTGACTCATTTCTGCTGCGGATATTTGATACTTCCGTATAACAATGACAATGTGTGACCTGTAATCACCAAAACACAATCCGCCTCACTGCTAGCAACTACACGGGGAGACCGAAAGGGGTACAATGTATCAGTTCTGTGCAGTGTTATTAATAAAGATTTGATACATTGTTGATGGATTGTTAGATTGTTGTAAAGTTTCATAAAATGAAAAAAAATATGGATCCTTTCTATAGTAAATTTTTCAAACAATTTTTAAAAATAGTTCATTTCATTTTTATTTCTCTCCTCTGCGAGTTTCTCCATCAGGCGTTTCTGTCGCCTCTCGTTCTTGCGCTCAGACTGGCCAGTCGTAGCAGTGTCTGTAAAACAATCTGTACCCACTCCAGGAATAGTCGTTTATATGGCAGTGAGGTCATGTCTTATATACAGAATCACATTGCACATGGTCCTCACACCCCTGACTGCATGGCATAGAGAGGAGGGTGGGGGGTGGGGAGGGCAATTTTGATTTGGACAATTAAATGGAAAATATATATAAAGGGGGAAAGACTGACTGTTAGCCGGGAAACTCACATAAACAGGACCAAAAAGAGCGCTATGGGGTCAGGGGAAAGGAAAACAAAGACAGACTTTGTGACTCAGTATTTGGCTTTAAAGCAATATAAATCCCAGCTGGGTAGATGAACACCATGCGAAGATCTAGAGGTAAAAACTTCGTTTGAGGGAAACTTTTGGGAAAACACATTTGAACTTTCCATTTCAAGAGGACCTGTCATCTCTCTTGACATGTCTGCTTTAGTAAATACTTATAAAGCGGTTCCTTAACATTCAATATTAATTGGCTCCAGGATGACCATTGTATGGTAAAACTTGGGCCAGGACGACAGGTAGGCAATTTCATCCCAAGCAGAAAAGGGGGTGCAAGGAGGTAGGGAGTGGGCTGAATTTTCCAATGGGAGAAAGGGCGCTATATGTCTTATTTACTAAGGGCACCAGCATACCTTGTCCCAGTCCTGATTAAAACCCTAGCTCTATATAAAGCTGCTAATTGATTCCAAAGCCCAAAAATGTCACCAACATAACAAAGATGACAGAAAATGAAGCAGATACCAATATACAGTAGATAAAGTTCTTAGATATAACATCAGAACGAGCTGCTGGAAGCTAGAAACCACTTTCTACTTTGAGGACAAGAACTTTTTTGGGTCATATACTTTATACGCAATGTACCAGAAAAAAGGAAATTGGACCCTCACCTGGTGAACAAAAGAGCAACTCATTCTGGCACATGTAAGAGCAATACAGGATATGTAGTACTGCACTGTACTGAAGAGAGGCGCTACTAGACCACCAATCACTGCATGCACCTCACTAATACATAGAGCAGTACAGGACATGTAGTACCACACTGTATTGTAGAGAGGCGCTACTAGACCACCAATCACTGCATGTACTGCACTTATACATGTAAGAGCAATACAGGATATGTAGTAGCGCACTGTACTGTAGAGAGGAGCTACTAGACCACCAATCCCTGCATGCACCTCACTAACACATGAAAGAGCAGTACAGGACATGTAGTCCCGCACTGTACAGTAGAGAGGCGCTACTATACCGCCAATCATTACATGCACTGCACTAATACATGTAAGAGCAGTACAGGACATGTAGTACCACACTGTACTGTAGAGAGGCGCTACTAGACCGCCAATCACTTCATGTACTTCACTAATAGATGTAAGAGCAGTACAGGACATGTAGTACCACACTGTACTGTAGAGAGGCGCTATAGACCACCAATCACTGTATGCACCTCACTAATACATATAAGAGCAGTACAGGACATGTACCGTGTTTCCCCGATAGTAAGACAGCGTCTTACATTCTTTTTACCCCCAAAAGTCCCACTATGTCTTACTTTCGGGGTATGTCTTATATTGGCAGGTATATGGCCCCATACGCAGGTAATAGGCGGGTATATGTCCCCCATAAGCAGATTATAGGCAGGTATATGTCCCCCATAAGCAGATTATAGGCAGGTATATGGCCCCATAGGTAGGTATAGGGCCGGCTGTAGGCAGGGTATAGGGCCGGCTGTAGGCAGGGTATAGGGCCGGCTGTAGGCAGGGTATAGGGCCGGCTGTAGGCAGGGTATAGGGCCGGCTGTAGCAGGGTATAGGGCCGGCTGTAGGCAGGGTAATAGGGCCGGCTGTAGCAGGGTATAGGGCCGGCTGTTGGCAGGGTTTAGGGCCGGCTGTAGGCAGGGTATAGGGCCGGCTTTAGGCAGGTATAGGGCCGGCTGTAGGCAGGTATAGGGCCGGCTGTAGGCAGGTATAGGGCATGTACAAGGCAGGTATAGGCAGCTGTAGGCAGGTATAGGCAGGCTGTAGGCAAAAATATTAAAATAAAAAAAACAAACAATCACTTACCTGGATCCCCGCGCTCTCCGCTCTGCTCTATCTTCTTCTCGGCACAGGCGGGTGACATCATCAGGCCGCGCACGCAGCGTGATGACACACGCAGCGTGATGACACACGCTGCCTGTGCCGGGATCTCAGGACAGCCGCCAGTCTGCGGTCACCTGGAGGCCACTGCGGAGCACGGAGCGCTCGCTCTGTGCCCCGCAGTGGTATCCCTTCACTTATATGCGCTCCGGAGGAGTCGCATATAGGTGAAGGAATCGCGGACAGTGCCCGGGCCAGCGCAGCGCCCGGACACTGTGCGCTCACTCGGCCTCCAGTTATATGTGCTCCCTGAGGTGCCGCATATAGCTGAAGCGTCCCTGTCGGCGCCCGGGCCATCGCAGCGCCCGAGCGCAGACAACGTACAGTTTACTACGTCTTACTTTTGGGGTACGTCTTACATTAGTCGACCTCCCTAAACTCCCCGCTACGTCTTACTATCGGGGGTGTCTTACTATCGGGGAAACACGGTAGTACCGCACTGTACTGTAGAGAGGCACTACTAGACCTCCAATCACTGCATGCACCTCACTAATAGATGTAAGAGCAGTACAGGACATGTAGTACTGCACTGTACTGTAGAGAAATGCTGCTAGACTGCCAATCACTGCATGCACCTCACTAATACATGTAAGAGCGGTATAGGACATGTAGTACCACACTGTACTGTAGAGAGGTGCTACTAGACCGCCAATCACTGCATGTAATTCACTTATACATGTAAGATCAGTACAGGACATGTAGTACTGCACTGTACTGTAGAGAGTCACTACTAGACCGCCAATCACTGCATGCACTGAACTAATACATGTAAGAGCAGTACAGAACATGTAGTACTGCACTGTACTGTAGATAGATGCTACTAGACTGCCAATCACTGCATGCACCTCACTAATACATGTAAGCGCAGTACAGTAGATGTTGTACCACACTGTGCTGTAGAGATGCACTACTAGACCGCCAATCACTACATGCACTGCAATAATACAGATGTGTTACAAGTAAAATATTCATGAGATCTGGCTGGATCAGTGTCTGGGAGATTGTATCTTGAAACCCAACTCAATATATAATGTCCCAGGAAAGAGCATTTTCTGGTGAAAATATTGTAACTTGAGGGACCACTGTATTCCCCTTAAGAGAAAAAACCATGTGCCATTGATGTGAGAGGGGAATGGCAGCTACGAAGGTGTGCAAGTGTGGACTGACATGCTAGAGTGAAGCTGCTCACCACTGAAATGGAACAGGGGTCTAACAGATGTGTGTTTAAAACCGTTCAATGAACACTCCTGCGTATGGGGCTCCAATGCAGACAGATGGCGACTGCACCTCTGCTAAGTTGCATCAGCAAAAAACGATCAATATTCACGGCAAAATCTGAACTTGACCTCCGCTGATTGACTTCTTATTTTCCGCTTCACTAAACGGATGGATATTGGAGTGTCACGTGATAACAAATACCCTGCAACCACTGCTGGAAGAACACAAGCTGGTGGTGTCAGCGTTATGGTCTGGGGAATGTTTTGCGGCATTCTATGGACCACTCCTCTATGTGGAAAGGACTTATCTAATTTGGATATGAATCCATCCCTGCAGATCCAATACACCCATACATGCCGATTGTCTTCCCTGAGGCAGTTGGGAACTTCCAATAAGACAATGTCACATATCTAGAAATGACCAACATTGGTGGGAAGAGCATGACCAAGACTTCCAAGTACTATCTTGTTCCCCAGACTTTAACTTAATTGAGCATCTGTGGGACTGCCTTGATCGCTGTTTTGGCTCTATGGATTCTCCCTCACACCCCCTCCAGCGGCTGTGGGATGCAGTCGACTCCAGATACCTATGACAACCTATCAGGATTTTATAAAGTCACTCCTAGCCCGTCTAGCTGCTGTCCCTACTGCACACAGTGGATAACAGCTGATAGTCATAATAATGTGACTCGACTCTGAGCTTGGAAACAGGAGCTACGGGTGAGGGGTTGCTATTTACTTACTTACATAGTTACAGCAGGTCAAGCATTATTACAGATTATCAGAACTTTCCTGTCAACGCTTTCTTATATTTTTAGCCCATAAGAAATGTGATCCTGTAATTTTTACAAATCCACATTTTTCCACTGTAGAGTCTGCACATTACCAGACTGGATACGGCTACTTAGGTCATTCCAAAACCCTGTGCCCAGCGCATGATTAACCCTTCTCTCTCCCACGTCCCATATTTCCCCAGACTACTCACTCACTTTGGCTTTTGGAAAAGACACCCAATATGTGCAAGCAGCAAGTCCTGGACCCAACAACTGTAACCTCTTCACATAGGGCGTATTCACACAGCTGTATTTTTCTACTTTTCTCTGATGGGATCCGCTCCCACTTTTGGCAAAAAATATATAGATGTAATTTAGACTGAAAACTCAGTGTGATGCACGGTTATTTAATCACAAATCAGCAACTACCGGACCTCTAACCCCTGATGAAGCCAGGTTAGCTGGTGAAACATGTTGGGGAGGTCAGACATGACGTTTTAAATTGTGATTTCTCACCTCTGTCTACAAGTGTCACCCGCTGCAGAGGGTGTCACAAGGGGGCCTTATTTGTTCTGTGTCCATTAGATTAGGGACGATTGCCCAAGTAGGAGGCTTGGGATCCCTCACTGGAGTCAATAATTTCTTGTATATATAAGGCTTTCCTGTTGGTAGGTGGTGCTCCACCAGACTTGATAATGGAAAAGGAGCTATTCCTTCCTTCAGAAGTAGAAAGGGTTAAATGGTGAGGTTACAAATCAGGTTTTTAAATAGTGTGTATAGAGGTTAAGAGATATACATAATAAAAGTTACGTTTTAGTGTTTTATAGATAGAGAACTGATAGAGTTTAAGTTTGCCTACGGCAAAATAGTAAATATAGTGACCCGATGCATGATTAACCCTTCTCTCTCCCACGTCCCATTTTTCCCTAGACTGCTCACTCACTTTGGCTTTTGGAAAAGACACCCAATATGTTCAAGCAGCAAGTCCTGAACCCAACAACTGTAACCGCTTCACATAGGGCGTATTCACACAGCTGTATTTTTCTACTTTTCTCTGATGGGATCCGCTCCCACTTTTGGCAAAAAACTATATAGATGTAGTTTAGACTGAAAACTCAGTGTGATGCACGGTTATTTAATCACAAATCAGCAACTACCGGACCTCTAACCCCTGATGAAGCCAGGTTAGCTGGTGAAACATGTTGGGGAGGTCAGACATGACGTTTTAAATTGTGATTTCTCACCTCTGTCTACAAGTGTCACCCGCTGCAGACGGTGTCACAAGGGGGCCTTATTTGTTCTGTGTCCATTAGATTAGGGACGAATGCCCAAGTAGGAGGCTTGAGATCCCTCACTGGAGTCAATAATTTCTTGTATATATAAGGCTTTCCTGTTGGTAGGTGGTGCTCCACCAGACTTGATAATGGAAAAGGAGCTATTCCTTCCTTCAGAAGTAGAAAGGGTTAAATGGTGAGGTTACAATCAGGTTTTTAAATAGTGTGTATAGAGGTTAAGAGTTATACATAATAAAAGTTACATTTTAGTGTTTTATAGATAGAGAACTGATAGAGTTTGTTTGCCTATGGCAAAATAGTAAATATAGTGACCCAATGCATGATTAACCCTTCTCTCTCCCACATTTCCCCAGACTGCTCACTCACTTTGGCTTTTGGAAAAGACACCCAATATGTTCAAGCAGCAAGTCCTGAACCCAACAACTGTAACCTCTTCACATAGGGCGTATTCACACAGCTGTATTTTTCTACTTTTCTCTGATGGGATCCGCTCCCACTTTTGGCCAAAAATATATAGATGTAATTTAGACTGAAAACTCAGTGTGATGCACGGTTAGAGTTATTTACTCCTAAATCAGCAACTAGGTGTTACCATTCGTCTGATGACCGGGCGATGGGGACACCTAATTATCAATTTATTTAAAAATTTCCAAGAAGAACGATAGAGGAATAGAAAAGTAAGAAGAAAAGCTATATCAGGGTCTTACACGTAATTTGCTAAACATGACAGTGTATGATAGTAAGGTCTATTCAATCATAACAGCTCTACTTTTATAACTATGACTATGCACAGAAATTAAGGAAAGCTGGGTGTTCACCCCCAGTGGGAGTCACAGCAATGAATTCAAGGTTGTCATCCAGATTTACTAGGAACATAAAGAGAAAGTGGAAAAACACGACTAGAATTTGGAACCGGTCAGATGACAAACACTAAAGCTGGACATACACATAAAAGCAAGGTCAGCTGAACCCACCAGGTTTGGTGGTACCAACCAACTACCATATGTGAATAAGGGTGTGCCCAGCAGGCATGTGTTCTCAATTAGAAGAGAAAATACGCCGCAGCCAGACAACTCCTGAGAACAAATGGCTTGGGTGTTGAAATTCAGCCTGCATGATGCTTCTTTCCCCTGACATCATCTGTTGGGGCGAAGAAGGATCCGGCATGTTGATATTCAACTCCTGATCCTTTTCTTCTCAATAGGTATCTTGCTGCAGCTTATTCCTCTATCCTATGGAGACCACAGCCATGCGATGCCAAATTGAGCATGCATGTATATGGAGATGCATGTGGGAATGCTGGTCAGCCACACCTCTGGCCAAAAGCCACTGAAGATTTGTCAGTAACCCTGCTTTTGAAAATCATTGACAACCATGGCATCTAAGGCCCGGTTTACACGGCTTATTGCCGACGTAATTGTGGGGATGGATTTCGCCCCGCAATTACGCCAACTCCGTGCAGCGGGGGCGGGGGGCCGGCAGCTCGTCTGCCCCATAGACATCCATTATCCAAGGCGCGTATCCCACCAGGATAATGAACATGGCACTTTCTCCCCGCCCGGCGTATTGTGCGAGCGGGGAGGAGAGACTGAATCCCACAGTTCTCGTAGAGAACTATGGATTATCGTAATGGCTGGGACGGATTCCAGCCATATTGCAGCGCAGTACGGCATGCAATAGGGCCGGAATCCGTGCCCGATATAAGCCGTGTGAACGGCCCCTAAGTGGGTAAACAGCTGCGACTGGAAGTTTCTCCGATTCCAGATAATACAGAGCTTTTGTGCTGACGTAAGTGCCACGACGTGCTATACATGTTTTACTTCAGTTAGGAGACAAACAGGGTGAAATAGTATTATTACATTCCTGGAACAAGATAAAACAAGTCCCGATATTATTACAAATGGTAGGAATCCGTCTCTCATTTCATCTTATCCAGCTTACTAGATCAGATGAGACAGTTGTCATGCAACTTCGTCAAACTTCTCTCAGGACTATCAGCTGACCAGGCAGCACATGTGAGCTCGTTTAGTGGGAATGGTTGATTGCTAACCTTCTATAAAGCTGACTTTCACTTGGTGGCTGGCGCAGAGTATACTGTTAAGCTGAGAGCTTGAGTCTAGTGATCAACTTACTAGTACTAGTTTTGGTTCGGTTTTCTCTATTCAGTTAGTTGTTAGAACCCTGTTTATCACCCGTTTTCTGGTTGCTTTAATTCTGCCCAGGGCCATCTTTTCCATTGGGCACACAAGTAGAGGGGCCCCAGGTGGTCTTTTTATGTACCAGGAATACAAGAAACATACCCTGGATCCCTTGGTTGGCTTTGATTTTTCAACTGTTTGTGCATTTTTAGGATGTGCAAACAGTTAAAAACCATTAGTCTTGTAGGCTGCAGGCTGCCAGTGTCCATACATAAGTGGCTTGATAATATGGGTGTGCTGTGGGGTGGCTTGAAGCAGAGGCGTAACTTCAAGCTCTTGGGCCCCCAGAGCAAAAAGTCAAGTGGCAGAAGTGCTTTTGGGCTCCCTCAGGCAGCAGGGTCCCTGTAGCTACGCCCCTGGCTAGAAGCATGGCCTAGTGTGATGTCATGTATTTGGGCAGGGCCCACAGCAGTGTCATGCCCATGGGCCCATAATTCTGTTAAGACAGCTCTGGTTCTGCCCTAGCTTATTAGTGCGCTCTATTCCTGAGTTCTCTTTAGTAATCTTGTGCTGTTTTGTTTAGGGTCAGCACAGCAAGGGACATTGTTAGGGATATGATCAGGGATGAAATAGAGCTAAATGGGGCAAGTGTTCGGCCCGGTTCACATGGCAACTCGCCGACCCCATAGACTGCCACTATCTACGGCGCGTACGCGCCGTAAATAATTCAAGTGTCACTTTCTCCCCCCGTGGCGGGGAGGAGCGACGGAATCCAGAGTTCTCTATGAGAACTGTGGATTACCGTAGTTACTGGGACGGATTGGAGCCGTACTGCAGCGCAAATCCGGCGTGCAGTACGGCTCCAATCCGCGCCCAAATAAGCCGTGTGAACGAGGCCTTAGGGAGATCGCTAGAAACCAGTTTTTAGGGACCGGTTTAGGGAAAGCGAGTCCTCAGGGACAGGTATTGCTTTGTGTCTTGCCTCTGGATCAAGTCATTTCATCTATGCCGCTGTCATCGACCTTCCTGCTGTCTGTGTTATCATGGCAAGTGTCTATATTTATATTTGGTACATGCTTCGTAAATTACTTGTTTCATTCCGTTCCGAATACAGTTTGTCATCCGCGCAACTAATGTTGTTACAGTGACGAGAACAAAGAGCTAACCTCCGTTATAATGTTCAGTAGAAAAAAATAACGCTATAACTCACAGTAACACTGGACCACTCCCATATTAAGAGAAGTGTGACCTCAGATGAGGAATATCCTCCTTGCCACACAAGACTGTGTAAAGTGAAGATAAATAGCTAGGAGCATATTTTAAGAGTGACTTGTGCACCTTCCTGTAAAGTGTAGGAAGAATGACCTCAGCTCTCAGCATCAGAGACCAAGACTTCTGCAGAAATGATTCTTAATACAGATAGCTTATGTGACTTATTCCAATTGCTGACAGAAGAGACTGGAGGACATAGTATTAAAAGGGGAAAAACTAAAAATAAGTCAGCGGTGGGGTGAGGACCATCCACAGGACCAGGTTTCATCACCACTGGTATAAAAGGAGCATATTTCTCAAAAGACACTCTTTTGTAGGGAAGGTCACCACTCTTAAACCAAGTCCCACAGCCCCTCTTTGCTCCTTAGGCTATGTTCACACGATGTACTGCGGCACGTACAGTATGCGCAACAGTACATCGTGTCTTTTGGGAGCTCGCACTAATACGCGTGTACTCCCGAAGCGTGAGGTGGGTGCGGCCCCATTAACAATCATTACCCGCGGCGCAAGTAATTGACATGTCACTTATCTCCCCACGCGTACAATACGATCGTATTGTACGATCGTATTGTACGAGCGGGGGGGACCATGTAATCCATAATTCTCTATGAGAACTATGGATTACCGTAATTTCAGCACGCATCTCGCCCATATTAGGGCGCAAATACGCAGCGAAACGCACACCATAATTACCCCGTGTGAACATACCCTTATTAGATGTCCTCTTTTCAAACTAATAAATGTGCATTCATAAATCTACTATAATGTTCCACAAAGCCTTGAGACTGTATACTCCATATACATGAATAACTATTGAAGTGCCTGTGTATACATGAAAAGCGAGTCTTTGACCAAATGAACCAGAAGTCTCACCCTGAGCATCAAAAAGGATATGAAAGAGGTTCTCATCCTAGAATAAAAATAGAAGACAGTAGTTACTATGGACGTGTGCCGCAACAACCCCACATGACAGGTTGTCACCGTCAGGCAATGCTACCCAAGTAATCAGACTGACTCAGATCATTAAAGGGGTTTTCTCACCACAGTGATTAGCTTTTAAAATGTAGGGAAAGGTAAATGAAGACTGTTACCAAATACATTGTTCTTTTGATTTTCTTTTGGTCAGGAGATAAAGAAGATTTTTATCTCCTCTTAGAACACAAGCTTCTCTGGTTACCGAACACCTCTCCCTGCTCTCATCTATCTTTTATCTGAGTAATCCAAGCTGCTGTCAGTCACTCCGTTCTACCATGGTGAGTCATTCCCTGCAGAGTCTTATCTCTAGCAACAGAGTTTGTTTACCTTACTAACTGACAAGCTTTTACCTGCAGCCTTCGGTATGACTGTTTATAAATCATGTCATTCATGTCAGTGTAACAGGAATAGCTAAGAACAGCAGAGCTGCTATGCCAATCACTGCAACAGACCCACCCACAGCCTGACCAGAAGGTGAGAGTCTAAAGCTGACTGCGGCTCTGTAAAATACCATGGTGAGAAAACTCCTTTAAAGTGAACCTGTCAGGTGGTTTATGCTGCCCTATCTGTGAGCAGGAGGTGATAGAGGAAGAGAAGCTGACCCCTGTATTATGTAAGTTTCTATGACTTGGAGCAGGATTTCTGAGTAAGAACCAGAGAAAAGAATAATAGGACTCCTTAAGAGACAGTGAAAGCCCTGCTTACCCTGTCAACATAGTCATAGAAAACTTTCAATGTACAGTGGTGGCCAAAAGTATTGGCACCCCTGTAATTCTGTCAGATAATACTCTGCTTCTTCCTGAAAATGATTGCAATCACAAATTCTTTGGTATTAATATATTCATTTAATTTGTCTTCAATGGAAAACCACAAAAAGAATTGTCATAAAGCCAAATTGGATATAATTCCACACCAAACATATAAAGGGGGTGGACAAAAGTATTGGCACTGTTTGAAAAATCATGTGATGCTTCTCTAATTTGTGTAATTAACAGCACCTGTAACTTACCTGTGGCACCTAACAGGTGTTGGCAATAACTAAATCCCACTTGCAGCCAGTTGACATGGATTAAAGTTGACTCAACCTCTGTCCTGTGTCCTTGTGTGACCACATTGAGCATGGACAAAAGAAAAGACCAAAGAACTGTCTGAGGACTTGAGAATCCAAATTGTGAGAAAGCCTGAGCAATCTCAAGGCTACAAGTCCATCTCCAAAGACCTGAATGTTCCTGTGAATACCGTGTGCGGTGTCATCAAGAAGTGTAAAGCCCATGGCACTGTGGCTAACCTCCCTAGATGTAAAGCCCATGGCACTGTGGCTAACCTCCCTAGATGTAAAGCCCATGGCACTGTGGCTAACCTCCCTAGATGTAAAGCCCATGGCACTGTGGCTAACCTCCCTAGATGTAAAGCCCATGGCACTGTGGCTAACCTCCCTAGATGTAAAGCCCATGACACTGCGGCTAACCTCCCTAGATGTAAAGCCCATGGCACTGTTGCTAACCTCCCTAGATGTGGACGGAAAAGAAACATTGACTAGAGATTTCAACGTAAGATTGTGCGGATGGTGGATAAAGAACCTCGACAAACATCCAAACAAGTTCAAGGTGCCCTGCAGTCCGAGAGTACAACACTGTCAACCCGTACTATCTGTCGGCGTCTGAATGAAAAGGGACTGTATGGTAGGATACCCAGGAAGACCCCACTTCTTACCCCGAGACATAAAAAAGCCAGGCTGGAGTTTGCCCAAACTTACCTGAGAAAGCCTAAAATGTTTTGGAAGAATGTTCTCTGGTCAGATGAGACAAAAGTAGAGCTTTTTGGGAAAAGGCATCAACATAGAGTTTACAGGAAAAAAAAGAGGCATTCAAAGAAAAGAACACGGTCCCTACAGTCAAACATGGCGGAGGTTCCCTGATGTTTTGGGGTTGCTTTGCTGCCTCTGGCACTGGACAGCTTGACCGTGTGCATGGTATTATGAAGTCTGAAGACTACCAACACATTTTGCAGCATAATATAGGGCCCAGTGTGAGAAAGCTGGGTCTCCCTCATGGGTCATGGGTCTTCCAGCAGGACAATGACCCAAAACACACTTCAAAAAGCACTAGAAAATGGTTTGAGAGAAAGCACTGGAGACTTCTAAAGTGGCCGGCAATGAGTCCAGACCTGAATCCCATAGAACACCTGTGGAGAGATCTCAAAATGGCGGTTTGGAGAAGGCGCCCTTCAAATCTCAAGGACCTAGAGCAGTTTGCCAAAGAACAATGGTCTAAAATTCCAGCAGAGCATTGTAAGAAACTCATTGATGGTTACCGGAAGCGGTTGTTCACAGTTATTTTGGCTAAAGGTTGTGCTACCAAGTATTAGGCTGAGGGTGCCAATACTTTTGTCCGGCCCATTTTTGAAGTTTTGGGTGAAATGATCAATGATTTGATTTTTGTCTCATTCTGTTTTGTGTTTTTTCATTGCAAGCAAAATAAATGAATATATTAATACCAAAGAATTTGTGATTGCAATAATTTTCAGGAAGAAACTGAGTATTATCTGACAGAATTGCAGGGGTGCCAATACTTTTGGCCACCACTGTATAAGTGTATTTACAGAACAAAGTGTCAATCACTGTATGTATGTATGTATGTATGTATGTATTGTATGTATGTATGTATGTATGTGTGTGGGGGGGGTAGAACTTTCACTTTCAGGATTTACAGTTTTTTCTCTTCTCAGAAATACTGCTTCAAACTATATCAATTTATATATTACAGAGCTTCTCTCCCTCCATCTCATCACACTCTCAGTTAGGATAGCAGGTAACATAAACCACCTGGCAGCTCTGCTTTTGGTTCAATTGGAATTGTGAGTAACACGATATTAAAAAAAGAAAAAAAAAAAAAAAACTAAAGAGAGAAAACACACAAACCTTTGGCATCTTTGGCCAGGTTATTCATTATTTCATGCTACATTATTAAGATTTCTTTTTTAAATCACTTTAGCTAGACAGCTACTTAAAAAGGGGCTGTTTGCCCTTGACAAAAAAGCATCTGTCTGCTAAGACCTCAAACTCTAATCTAGGTCAGTTTCTCCGCAGGGGAAATAAAGTATCGGGGTATGTTCACACGGCGTGTTGAATCCGAAAAACGCATACAAAAGCGCTGCATAAATCCCATCCAACATGCAGATGCGTGTTTGGTTGCAGCAGGAACGCACCCTATAGTTTTAAATTTGACGTCTGCTGCGTTGAAAGGCTCAAGAATTCACGTCAATTCTTTGAATGGATTCGAAAGATGCATCACAAAGACGCATGTAAACACGCATTGGCGATCACACGTCTGAATGCCGATGCATGTTTTACACCGAAAGCAATGTAAATCCCACTGCTCATTATTAGATGTGTGTTTGGGTCCATTTAGGGTCCAAAACACGGATCCAAACACGCATCTAAAAACGTATTGAACACGCTGTGTGGACATACCCTTAAACACTGTTTCACACCCAATGTAACACAGGACAGGTCCTCCAGACAGAGACACTCTGTGTAACTGCTCTTCACTGTGGCCAAATGAGAAGGATCCTTAACAGAGGACTGCTCTCTATTAACTCAGAATTCTCTTAGCAGATCTAATTGCTTCATGAAGCTTTTTATTTTAAGTAGTAATTGTTTGTTCAGGATAGACTGATGGGGTGTTTCAACCCACAAGACCCATCATCCTGGTGCAATCCAGCAATATTTACTGAGAAGGTGCTCAGCTTTAGTACTGGGCATGGTTGCATGTACGGACAAGTGATGGCCGTCGAAGTGTTCTGAGGATCATGGAGGCTCCTAAGGGCTCGTTCACACGGCTTATTTGGGCACTGATTTCAGTCGTACTGCGCGCCGTATTTGCGCTCCAATACGGCTGAAATCCGTCCCAGTCATTACGGCAATCTACAGTTCTCATAGAGAACTATGGATTCCGTCTCTCCTCCCCGCTTGGCGAATACGCCGAGGGGGAAGAAAGTGACATGTCAATTATTTACGGCCCGTACGCGCCGTGAATAATGACTGTCTATGGGGCCAGCGAGCTGCCGAACCCCCTTCCCCCGCTGCACGAAATCCGTCCCCGCAATTACGTCGGCAATAAGCCATGTGAACACAGCCTAACGACTTCTCATAAGGCTTCGTCATAAGGATACGTAAACAATGTCATATCCTGGGAACCATGTAGTCAATAAAATAAAAATATAGTAACTCGAAAAGTCCCATTTTGTCAAGATGCTGGACAACCATCAAGACCCCACAGGTCAAGATTTTACAGACTCCTGACAGGCAAATATGTTTATTATGCTGCAATATTGAATTCAGATAACTCAACAGAAGGAAATCTTGTCATTTAGGTGTCTAGGAAGCATGGTGAAAACTAATGTAAGAGATGGAATTTCAGTAATAGGGTTTGTCAGTACAGTTTCCTAGGACAAGCTGTAACTAAAATATGGCCTAATATAACTGAACATCTTGATAGAATCAGGACTCCAAAATCTGTACCACGCCACATATACAGCGCGACTCAAAAAGATAAAGTAACATCAGTGGTAAATGGTCAATGACTGAACATCAAAGCACCTGGCTTATTGCTCGAAATAATCAATCATAGTACTGCTTTTATTTTTAAGGGCTAAATGTGCTTACATAGTGTCACATAAGATGGAGGCATCGAAGAAAGAAAAAGCCTTAATGTTGTTGGAATTTCCAAGGTGACCTTACAGCGAGACTTGGTAAATGTTCACCACATAGAAACAGCATTTCACATTGAGTGAAGTAATTTAAAACCACTTGGTGTTTATGTCATAGGAAAAGGCCGGGCTGCCTAAAGACTTTGGAAGAGAAAGTGAACAGGATTCGAGCCCTGGATGAGCATAGTCTTAAAAAGACAACCAGGCAGACTGCTATAGACCTACAGGTGCCACAAACCACAGCATGGTGGATCTTACAAAAATGTCTACGTTATAAACCATACGGATTATACAGTGCCTTGCCAAAGTATTCAGCCCCCTTGAACTTTTCAGCCTTTTGCCACATTTCAGGCTTCAAACAAAGATATAAAATTTAAATTTTTTTGTGAAGAATCAACAAGTGGGACACAATTGTGAAGTGGAACAAAATTTATTGGATATTTAAACTTTTGTAAAAAAAAACAACAACAAAAAACAAAAAATAAACTGAATAGTGGGGCGTGCAATATTATTTGGCCCCTTTACTTTCAGTGCAGCAAACTCGATCCAGAGGTTCAGTTAGGATCTCTGAATGAACCAATGTTGTCCTAAATGACTGATAAATATAATCCACCTGTGTGTAATCAAGTCTATGTATAAATGCACCTGCTCCGTGATAGTCTCAGGGTTCTGTTTAAAGCACAGAGAGCATCATAAAGAACAAGGAACACACCAGGCAGGTCTGTGATACAGTTGTGGAGAAGTTTAAAGCCGGATTTGGATAAAAATAAATTTTTCACATACTTTAAACATCGCAAGGAGCACTGTGCAAGCGATCATATTGAAATGGAAGTAGTATCAGACCACTGCAAATCTACCAAGACCCGGCCGTCCCTCTAAACTTTATCTCAAACAAGAAGACAACTGATTAGAGATGCAGCCAAGAGGCCCATGATCACTATGGATGAACTGCAGGGATCTACAGCTGAGGTGGGAGAGTCTGTCCATAGGAAACAATCAGTCGTACACTGCACAAATCTGGCCTTTATGGAAGAGTGGCAAGAAGAAGGAAGCCATTTCTCAAAGATAACCATAAAAAGTCGCGTTTAAAGTTTGCCACAAGCCACCTGGGAGACGCCAAACATGTGGAAGAAGGGGCTCTGCTCAGATGAAACCAAAATCCAACTTTTTGTTCACAATGCAAAACGATATGTTTGGCGTAAAAGCAACACATCTCATCCCCCTGAACACACCATCCCCACTGTCACACATAGTGGGGGCAGCATCATGGTTTGGGCTTTTCTTCAGCAGGGACAGGGAAGATGGTTAAAATTGGTGGGAAGATGGATGGAGCCAAATACAGGATCATTCTGGAAGAAAACCTATTGGAGTCTGCAAAAGACCTGAGACTGGGACGGAGATTTATCCTCCAACAAGAAAATGATCCCAAACATAAAGCAAAATCTACAATGGAAAGTTCACAAATAACCTTATCCAGGTGTTAGAATGGCCAAGTCACAGCCCAGACCTGAATCCAAAACGCTCTCCATCCAACCTCACTGAGCTCCAGCTGTTTTCCAAGGAAGAATGGGCAAGAATTTCAGTCTCTCGATGTGCAAAACTGATAGAGACATACCCCAAGCGACTTGCAGCTGTAATAGCAGCAAAAGGTGGCGCTACAAAGTGTTAACTTTGAAAGGGGCCGAATAATTTTGCACGCCTCACTTTTCAGTTTTTTATTTTTTACAAAAGTTTAAAATATCCAATAAATTTCGTTCCACTTCACAATTGTGTCCCACTTGTTGGTGATTCTTCACAAAAAAATTTAAATTTTATGTCTCTATGTTTGAAGTCTGAAATGAGGCAAAAGGTTGAAAAGTTCAAGGGGGCCGAATACTTTCGCAAGGCACTGTACCTTCTTCAGGGGCTGAAACTAGAAGACAAATCGAAACACTGTCACTTTTGCTTTGACATGTATGGCCAATTGGAAGAGGATGAATTGACTGACAGGCTGGTGTTCAGCGATGAGGTGACCAGCCATCTCAGTAGGAAGGTCAATCACCATAATGTTAGAATTTAGGGTTCAAAAAACCATGTGCCCTTATTGAGTATATGATAAACTCAACCAAGTAAAACAAGTTCCTTGCAATAAGCAGGCGCAAAGTCTATAGTCCATATTTTTTGGCAGGGATACGGTAACTGATGACGCCTACAAGAAAATGGTAAGGAAATAGTTTATGCCACCCAGTCTAGCTGCAGGATGGTGCACCTCCACATTTTGAATGTGTTTGAATGTTCACTCATACCCGAATACTACTGCTACTACTGCTGAATCAACCACGCAGGGAACAATTCACTAATATTGCGCTGGCCTCAACAGATCACCCTGTGACTTCTATCTTCAGTGCTACATTAAGGACCCATGTATCCACACCCCACCAGCCACAGGATCTGAATGACTCAAAACGCATCACGCAAAAAAGTGGAGTCCATAACCGGGAATATGCTGGCACATGTCTGGACAGAACTGGACTAGAAATCACTTCAGACATGTAGTATATAGATAAAACTTGGATAAATTATGTCTGTTCATGTTACTACATTTGTGTTATGTTCTTTCAGTTATGAAAACTGAGGCTATAATTTTGCACCATCATTTTTGAATTACCCTGTACATATTGGGTTGCAAAAATATTCATACCTCTTGAACTGATCCTCATTTTTAAACGTTACAGCCACAAACTTAAAGGGGATTTATCACTTCATCAGTTCGTGTGTTTCATTGTACTTTCAGTTTCTCAGCTAATCAAATCCAGGGGGCGTTTCTTCCCTTCCCAGCTGGGTGTTTCTTAACTGAAGGGGGATGACATCAACCCCCCTCTTCACTGTTCATGCTCGCTCCCGAGTCAGTGTGTTTGTTTGCAATCAGTGGAAGGGGATAGCACATCCCTGCTCTCCCCTCCCCCTCTCTGTCTGAGTCCACATGTCACTGTGCCGTTCCTCTCCCTATGCAGTCTTATTTTGTAAGAGCTGTATGTTTCCATAGCACAGGCCTGCATTCAGTCTAGACAGTCTTCTATAAACTCAGAGCAGTGATCTTTTCTCTTCTCACAGTTGGAGGTTTGTTACAGTTGAATCCAGTCTTTTATGAACTCATCCAGAGCAGCACAGATCTGTCTCCCTTCTATGTTTACACGCAGGAGTATTAGGCACCGGGCACAATTCTGCTGTTTTCTGATTGTAGAAGTGTTACTGTGGAGCTGCTGGCTGTGCAGAGTGAAATGTTGTCGGCCCCTTATTCTGAGTGAGAGAGGCAGGAATGCGCGCTCCCGTGATTACGACCGGGGGCCGAACAGAATGTAAATTAGTAGATCCGTCAGCCAATGAAATGCAAGGAGGTGGAATCCGACCGACACTAGAGAACAGTGTTTACACAAAACGAAGATAAGGCAGACTGTGAAAACAAGACAGCTTTGCTAATGACATCCAATTGCAAAGTTGCTTGTTTTCATTGTCCCCTTATTCTGAAGACCATTTAATGAAATGATACAACCCCTTTAAATATATTTATTGATATTTTATGTGATAGAGTAACAAAAAGCAGCAAGTATTTGTGAAGTGTAAATGATAAATGCTTTTCCAAATAAAAAAAAACTAAAAAGTGTTGTGTGCAGCCTTCAGTATTTTAATACTCCTAAAAAACAAAATCCAGTGTGACTGATTGACTTTAGAAGTCAGCTAGTAAATAGAGTACAGCTGTAAGTAATTTGTTCTCAGTATAACTACAGTTGTTTTGTGAAGGCCTCAGAGGTTTGTTAGAGAACATCATTGAACAAACAGCATCACGAAAAATAAGGAACACACTAAATACTTTTTGGATAAAGTTGTGTCAAAGTGTATTGCAGGGTAAGGTTTTAAGAAAAAAAAAATAGTCCAAGCTCTTAATAGCTCACACAGCACTGTTCAATCCATCAAAAGAAGGAGTATAGCACAGCTACAAACCTACATGGCCGTCCACCTAAACTAACAAAATAGACTAGGAAAAGCACTGATTACAGAAGTAGCAAAGAGTCCCAGGGTAACTAAAAAATTTGAAAAGGCATGTATTGTTTTCTTTGCATTTCACAAATACTTGCTAATTTGTGGTGCTCCATCACATTAAATATCAATAAAAATACATTTAAAGAGGTTTTCTCATCACAGGCTTTCGCAGACTTAGTCTCTTCTGCTTCTGTCTCTTATAGCTTTAAATCCAGGGGCGTGTCTCTCCTCCCAGGAGGTGCGTCTCCCCTCACTGAGGACTGGTGACATCATCATTCTGTGTGAGCAGTGGAAGGGAGAGGATGTCACAGCTCTGCAGACCTCCTGCAATGGTCAGTTCTCATGTCTGGAGAGCTGTCACCTCCCTCCACAAGCTCCTTGTAACCAGAACACCTGCATTGGTGTAAACAGTTATACATACAGCCTGAACTGATGAAACAAATGTGAGAAATGCACTCTGCTCCCCCTCTGTTATCAGGCAGGAGGTAGAGGGGAACAGACTGTATAAGGCTGTGTTATATGGGGGGAGAGAGTGAATCTAGCAGCTAGAGACTCAGTAATTGCCCAGATCCTTCACATATAGCTATCACTGGGAGATGAGCATAGAGGAGCTCAGACAGCCTTTATTACAAAGAATAGCAGCAAGCACAGAAAGTGGTTTCACTTTTATTTTACACAGCTCAGAGGGGAGTAAGCACAGAGTGCAGGCAGCCAATCACAGCACAGGGGGCATTTCTGATCCAGGGGGCATGTCCCAAAAAGCCTGAATGAACTATCAGTCAGCCAATCACAGAAAAGGGGACGTGACCCGAAAAATTGCTGCAGAAATATAGCTCTAGACATGCACAGATTAGCTGATATCTGCTATATCAAATGATTTAAGTAATGCAAATCAATTGCAAAAGTGCTTATTTTTACTGTCCCCATCAATACAGCTATGATCTATGTAGCGAGAAAAGCCCTTGAAGTTTGTCGCTGCAATGTTTAAAAACGAGGAACAGTTCAAGGGGTATGAATACTTTTGTAACCCACTGCATGTTAGAATGGCAACAAAAAGGTTTGCAAGTTATACTATGGCATGCCCATATCCTTCGATACCAAGCCCAGCCTTTTTGTCTACTTTCGGTCTTTTTTACACCAGTATATAATTTTATTGGTAGGATACAATAGCGTAGACTACTACAATACTTTTTATCTATGAATAAAAAGAAGTTCAAAAGCAGACAAAACGTAGCAAAAGTAGATTTAGCCTACGGGTTTTGCTGTGGTAAACAGTGGAATACATTTGTGCTGGCGTTGTACAGATTTTAAATGCGATCAAGCCCTTACGTGGATTTCATTAACAGATGACATAAAAGGGTGGTGGCCTATACGATTGCATTAAATGTCAAAACCTTTCCACCCAAAGCAGTATATAATATGTCAGCAAGACATACATTTATAGGTTACTGTAAGGACTAAAACGTCAAACCCTGTTAATGTTATTACCATAACCGAGTCAGGAAAAGGGAAGTCTCATCAATATGTGACAGGTGTGATTGGAAATAATAATCAGAATCATCACTGCAGAGCTTAGGATCAGAGGTTGTAAAAGTGAAATTATGACTGGCTTGTCAGGAGAGTGAATTTTTACGTTTCTCACGATCTTACATAACACAATGAGTCAGGCTTTGGCTTTCTATCATGTGCCACTATAAACTGCCCTGAGATGCCAGCTGGGGAGGGGGCTGTAATGAGCCTTTTCCAGGGGCCTGAATATTGCTCATCAATAGCATTACCAGCATCTTTAGAAGAACGTGGTTTGTACTTTGCTTGCTGAATCTACAAATATGGCCGTTTTTTTTTTTGTTTTTTTTTTTTAAACCGGCTGCAAAACGTTATCACAGATCTTAAGAATATATTCACACGGTCAAATTTCAGCGCGCATTTCATCATATTTGCGCTCTAACACGGGCGAGATGCGCGCCGAAATTAGGTAATCCACAGTTCTCATAGAGAACTATGGATTACACCTCCTCTCCCCGCGTACAATACGATCGTATTGCATGCGTGGGGAGATAAGTGACATGTCATTTATCCCCCCCCCCCACCCCGCGTCACAGGAGTACACGCCGATCAGCGCGACTCAAAAAACAAAGCGTAATTTTGGGGCGTACTGTACGCCCCGCAATTACACCGTGTGAACATAGCCTAAGGGTATGTTCCCTCACCTTATTTTGGGACACATTTTGCTGCATATTGCGCTTAATACGTGGCAAAATGCGCCCCGCAATTGCGGTAATCCATAGCTCTCAGAGAACTATGCATTACGCCTCGTCCTCCCGCGCATACAATACGATTGCATTGTACACACGGGGAGATAAGGGACATGTCAATTATTCGCGGCGATTACGTGCTGCGAGTAATGCATGTCTATGGAGCCGGCCCCCCATGCCTCGGGTGTACGCGCTGATCAGCGCGAGCTCCCGAAACACACGGTGTATTGCGGTGCGTACTGTACGTGCCGCAATATAGTGTAAACATACCTTAATGGAAAATCCATGCAGCGGTCCCCAATGCATGGATTTACCGCCGGCGGTCCGAAAAAAATAGAACATGTTCATTCTTCCGTCCGGTTTTCGGATGGAAAATGAACAGGTCTATGTGAAGGGGGAGGGCTTTTGTCCGCTAATCGCGGACAAAAGCCGTCCCCCTGCAGCCGTGTGCACAGCCCGAACAGTACAAATACCGGTCGGATAAACCGACTGGTATTTGTACTGTGCCGTGTAAACGGCCCCTATGGGAGATGGGAGTTCCCACTGTTTAGGAGTAAGTCGGAGCTTTTTTAGACACCAAGAATGACTCCCTGTTGCATATAGGATCCAACCTAGAGACAGATGAATGAAAATTAGAGCTCTCGGCTGTGATGCCATGCTGTGCACGGAATGTATTGCTCTTGCCCAAAGCCATGTTTTGCCCATGTGCACAAAGCTTTAGAGAAAAATGTACGCATGTTAAAAATACCTGTTTTTTTTTACTCTTTAGACTCTGAACTAAGCATATGACTCCTTCTAGCTGCTGGAAAACTGCCCTTTGGATCCAAAAATGGATTCTATACTTACAGCTGCCTGTCCACACTATGCACAATATATACAGGTCTAAATTCATATAGGATACCCCACACACAATGTCTATAGATCAAAAAACATCTAGTATAAATCAATTATCTGAATGGTCGAGATAGTACCTAGGTATCAAAAGGACCCATAGCGTGTTGCCACTTACGGGAATACAACTGTACCTTAGAAGAAGAGGAGATCCTAGCATAGGGGAATAACAGCCCGCGCCCCAACGCACGTTTCGTGTTTGCTTCCTCAGGGGGTATTGCATTGGAGTATCTAAACTGTTTAAAGCTGGACAGCTTTAATGCTGAGGTAGATAAGGAATGCTCTAAATGGAAGAAAGAGATTTGTGAAACTAAAGCTAAGAAGCTCCAAAGAGATGCCAATGATCTACATCATGGACATATAAACAGATGGAGACATAATAGGGAAAGATCGTATTCAAGGTCCAGATCTGGATCAATGTCCTCCACAGTCTCATATGAGGAACATAAACGTGTACAGCGTAATCAAAATGGCGCTCAGGGTGAGAGTTCCAACTATCCTAAGCGAGACAGGAATCCTCCGAGACACTACACGATACCTCCTCCTCAGGAGGTGAAAAACACCAAGAAAAATAAATTGAAGGTGATTAATCTGTCTTCACATACTCTTTCTGAAATACAGCTTGAGGTGTTGGGTTTAGGCTTAACATTTTCTCCAACTTATCAATTCAATTTTTTCACAGTCCTAAAAGATCTCCATCTATTTGCACGGAAGTTGATCTTGAAAAAACTACATGCAAATAAAGAAATGATTAGGACTTTTCCAACTGAGGAGGAAAGGGATCGATGCCTCAGCTAACTACTTTCATGAGCGAGTTGAATTCTAACGAATATAATATTAAATTGACCTTTAAAACAGATGTACAAAAGGTGGAATTCTTGGACATCTCTATTGAGATTGATAAGAATGGGATGTTAGAGACCGATATATATCGGAAAGAAACTGCGGTCAATTCATTGTTACATGCTTCATCGTTACATATCTACTCTACTGTCAAAGCCATCCTGGTAGGACAGTTTCTTCGTGTCCACAGAATCTGTTCCTCTGATGCTTGATTTGAACTCCAGGCATCGAATCTACGAGATAGATTCCTGGATAGGGGATATAGCAAAAGGTCTTTGTAAAAGGCATACTACCGTGCTAAGCGGACTCCCCGTGATCAGTTGTTACAACCAAAAAAGAAATCTAACGATAACAACGTTCGTTTTATTACCATATTTAATCAGCAATGGTTTGAACTACGTGAAATTCTTGGAAAACACTGGGCCATATTAAAAACAGATTTGGTCTTGGCAGATGTTATCTCTAATTCTCCTCTTATGACAGCCAGGAGATCGCCGAATTTTGGTGATCTCCTGGTACAGAGTCACTATATTCCCCGACAACAAAATCCATTTAGCACCCATGGCCCTGTGCAGGGCTTTTTTCCGTGTGGTAGATGCGTTGCATGTCCTAACATGATTAGGACCAACGTATTCTCCACTATGGATAGAAGCCGCACATTCCAGATCCGCCATTACATCACGTGTGGCACAAAAAATGTGATATATCTAGCCCATTGTCCATGTTCTAAAGCCTATGTAGGCGTGACCACACGTGAGCTAAAAATCTGTATACGAGAACATGTGCGAGATATAGTGGCCGCTAAAGGTGCGGATGACATTGACCAACTTAAAACCCTTCCTAGGCACTTTTCAAAGTACCATAATTGCGATCCCAAAGGATTAAAAGTCTGTGGAATTGTTTTGGTCCATTTGGGGATTAGAGGCAGCAATGCGATGCGTTGCTTGGAACAGAAAGAAACCAGGTGGATCATATCTTTAAATTCAATGGCACCCAATGGACTCAATGAAAAACTAAGCTTTGCGTCATTTTTATGAACGTAATTGATATTGCCCCTTTGGTGTTCTCCCTCTTTTGCTGTCTTTTTTGATTATATTTTGAGTGATATGTATATATCTTTACGCGTCATTTTTTGATCTCTCCTTGTCTTTTCATCGTCATTGGGTTTTTATGTTGTTTTTAATATATATTTTTCTGTTTATTTATCTTTAGAAAAAATGCTGGGTTATCCGCATCTGTATACTGGATCCGATTTTTTCGATATATGACAACAATATCCGGACAGGACGGTCTGGATCTTGTATTTTGTATAATTAACCAACATTAGACATGTTGATATCTGTTGTATGTACTGCCTTAGTGTATTATATGATATCGTGTTTTAGTACTTGTATCAATGTTTTTGTAGATATTCAGTGCCACTATTTTTGGTGCCTATGGTTAATGGTATGGCTATGCATATAATTTTAATCAGTTATATTATGCTTAGATGAGTATGCTATTTATGGATCCTTTTGCTTGATATACTACTTAATGATATGGGACATTAGATCGCTCTTGTGAGATCCATTATTGTATATTATATGAGTTTTTGCCACATTATACTTACCTAGACTAGCTAGAGCGATATCCATGTATCCATGGTGCTGCGAGCGCATCGTGCGCATGCCCCGTGTGGGGATTCTGGCACCGGCTCCCACTCCGGCGTCTCGATGTGCGATGCGCATGCGCCGCAGCTGACATCGATTAGGCTAGAGATATTTAAACAGTTTAGATACTCCAATGCAATACCCCCTGAGGAAACAAACGCGAAACGCGCGTTGGGGCGCGGGCTGTTATTCCCCTATGCTAGGATCTCCTCTTCTTCTGAGGTACAGTTGTATTCTCATAAGTGGCAACTCGCTATGGGTCATTTTTATACCTAGGTACTATTTATACCATTCAGATAATTGATTTATACTAAATGTTTTTTCATCTATATACATTGTGTGTGGAGTATCCTATATGAATTAAGACCTGTATATATTGTGCATAGTGTGGATTAGCATATGTCTGCAGTTATCTGGATCCCTTGATATGCCTTTTTATGGTGATAATTCCTTTTAATCATGTTATCAATATAGCTATATGTGTAATTTTGAACTATACACTCTCTTTTCATTATTTTGTTATTCTGTATACATGGAGAGGAGTTCTGTCTTGAGAGGTGATCGTCACCCAAGGAGGTTTAATCTACTAGCTATAGCTGGGCTTATTTGTTTATTTCTTACAGCTGCCTGTGTTTAATGAATTGACTCCAGACTATGGCAGGGCTACAGGGCAAGATTAGGGAATATGAAATTACCTGCAGGTTACTTTTTGAACTGTCCCACAGCTAAAGAGAGAATTTCTGAAAATAATACTTTATAAGGAGATCTCCATTTAAAACCGAATTCCACTTCCAAAACCTCCATTCTGTAAGTGAATAATGAAAGCCTTGGAATATTAGTAAATTCACTTGTGTCATCGCTTATAAGCTGCATGAAATCTACAGCACTATGAACACTGGGTCAGTCACGAATGGCGATAACTATGTGGGAGTCTAATGTAGACAGGTATTAAAATGAATGCAGGTTGAGTCAGTTACCATAGCAATGCATTGTAAACTGTTCAGATTTTTCTTTAATATCCTTGCTTCATGTCTCATCTGCATTGGAGAATACACATAGCAATACAGGCTAATGCCTTAGACCAGGGGTGCATGACATGTGCCCACCACTATCCTTCTGTGTGGCCCCCAGCCATCAGGACACAAACATGCTTTGTCTCTGCCTTCATGTCAGAAAGGAAAATTATATTCTGACAGCTACATTCAACTGATGGCACTGTATGGCTGGCGCTGTATGGCTGGCAATGTTATGGTGGGCGCTGTATGGCTGGCGCTGTTATGGTGGGCGCCGTATGGCTGACGCTGTTATGGTGGGCACTGTATGGCTGGCAATGTTATGGCGGGTGCCGTATGGCTGACGCTGTTATGGTGGGCACTGTATGGTGGGCGCTGTTATGGTGGGCACTGTATGGTGGGCGCTGTTATGGCAGGCAATGTTATGGTATGCACTGTATGGCTGGTGCTGTTATGGTAGGCACTGTATAGCTGGCACTGTTATAGTGGGCACTGTATGGCTGTATATGCCATTTTAAGCAACCTCAATAAGCAATTCAGTGTATTATCTCTGGATTTCTCCCTCAAAGTAGTATTTTTTTTTTGGGGGCACAATCATATCCTCAAAATCTAGCATAAAAATGTCCCATAGGTTCGAGACTCAAAAAAGGAAGAAAGTGAGTTGGATAGGAAGCTATACATGTATGTTGTTCTCTCTACTTGTGAAACAGCCACTTCTGTAACCCCCCAATCACTACAATGGCGCCTTGTATCCTCTTTCTGCAGTACGAGCAGGGGATCCCCAATTCAGATCCCTACATGGAACCCAGACCTCTCAGCCGTCATTTTGGGCATTTGCAAATGAACTGCATACAAATCTCAGACAAGGAAGCCCCCTCTAAGATTGACTATGGTCCTTAGAAGAGGTTCAATATGACCATGTGGCCTTTGGACCAGAAATTGCTGTGCACCATTGGCTTCGAATATATGGCAGGTTGTGCATGAAAATGACCCTACATTCATATAAACAGATTTAAGAGCATTTCCTCATCAGGATTACATTCTCCAGCACCAGCTCTGGAGATCGCTGGGCATATGCTACCCACATGGCACGACGGCTAATGCAGAACACACACCACACATTTTACTACTGCGTTTACGACCAGCAAAAACAGGGTCACATCTTGGCTCTCTTGATGCATTTTGGTCAGGATGGAATACGCTGTGAATGCAAGCTTCTGAAAGCTGAACCTGCTATTTGGGATAATATTCAAGAGCGCTCAGCATAAATTAATCCTGGAGTCCCATTATAGTGTAATAAATAATCCAGATAATAGTCAACAGCCGTTTACACGATGCAATTATTGTTTAGTTATGAATGATTATAAGCATTTGGAACAATAACGGCAGTATAGAAAAGCAGAAAGCTTCTTAAACACTGAATAAAAACTGATCATTCACACATACAATCAACCGCCTGGATGCTTTCATGATTCTTTTTTTTTTTTTTTTTTTTTTTTCATATTCAAGAAAATTTTATTAATAGACAAATCAATGAGTCAAATAATCAAGCATTTGCATAACAAAGTGAAAGATAAGTGGTAAATGAAGTTGCAGAGGTACAGAGCATCAATAATACAAAAGCAAAATAGATGCTGTCAAGATAACAATGATTCTAAGAACATAAAAACAGAAACACATATTGGAAGCTACACATAGGAGTGAAGTGCCTTTCTTAATATGAATTGTAGAGTAGAGCCAATACAATAAGAGGTCACCATAAGTGCCCCTACTATTAAGGCACAAAGAAAGGTCGCAGATCGATGTTGTATAAGCCAACTAAAAAACATCGCATTGACATAGAGACAAACAAATTCTATCCTCACACAATACACCCACATATCACAGACAACAAGCAAGAAGATATTTAAAAAAAAAAGGGGAGGGGGGAGGGGAGGAAGAAGGGGGTGGGGAGGAGAGAAAAGTGCTCTCCCACCATATCGAGCACATTAAGAGGTAATTGAGAGAAAAAGTGGGTAATTTAGGAAGAGCGACCAATGAGACCAGGTCTTTGGGAATTTATCTATTTGTTCAGGAGTACGGGAAAACTCCTCCATTCGTCTCACAAAACCAATTTCCGCAAACCATTCGTCCAAGGACGGTGGGATAGTTGATCACATTTTTGGCAGCCTGAAGCAAGTGCTTTAGAAGAGATTTTTTGAATTTATCAACAGAAATGGGAATCATGAAGAGCAGCAGTGCCTCCGGAGAATTTGGATCGAAACTCCAGTAATTTCCTCAATCACCTCCAGGACCGAAATCCAGAAGCAACGTAGCACAGAGCATCCCCGCCATATATGGGCCATGGTCCCCTTTCCCTTTCCACATCTCCAGCATAGATCCGAGGTGGAGGGAAAGATCCTATGTAAGACCGCGGGAACCCTATACCATCGGGAAAGAATTTTGTAACAGGTCTCCTGATGTTTGGACGCTACCAATGCTCTATGGGTCATCTGGAAACATTGCTCCCATTGGGCTGAAGTGAAGGAAAGACCCAGTTCCTCCTCCCACCTAAGATAAAAAAAAGAGGGGGAGTACTAGCCCGCCCTGAGAGCAATAATTTCTACAGGGAGTGCCTTGTGCTTGCAGACGACACCACCACTGACTCAAAAGCCGTGAGGGGTCTAGTCAAGTGCCGCCAGGATTCTTTCAATGATGAAGCTGCTAAACGGAGCACTAAAAAAAAACAAATGCACATCTAAACGAAAGCTGCATCCAAAACACGATGCATACACTAAAGGGCATGTCCCAAGGCACGGGTTTTCAGCCGGTTTTTCAGCTGGTTTGCAGTTTTTCAGACCGCCTGAAAAACCGGCCGAAAAGGAGCACAATTGTGCTCTATGGAAAACCTGTGCAGCAGTCCCCACTGCACGGGTTTTCCGCCCGGCGGTTTTGCCGCCCGCGGTCCGCTCAAAAAACATTCAGCATGTTCATTCTTCTGTCCGGTTTCCGGACGGAATATGAAAACCTCAATGGGAGAGGGGAGGGCTCTTCTCCGCTCATCGTGGAGAAAAGCCACTCCTCCTCCCCCCCGCGGCCGTGGAGACGGCCGCAAAACAGGACAAATACCGCTCCGGCAAACCGGCCGGTATTTGTCATGTGCCGTGTGAACGCCGCCTAAGGAATATTAGAAGGAACCTGCATACAATATAAAAAAAAATGGTCAGCTCTCCTCCCCTCTAGAAAAAATTTGTCCGGTGACACTGAAAGGTGTAATACAAATGCAAACACAGACAGCAGCACTCTGCAAGCGCTAAGGGGCAAACACTAAGGGGGACTTGTATGAAAACTTTCTTGGTCTAAGACTTTCCTTGTTGCCCATAGCAACCAGAGTTCCCCTTTCATTTTTTCAGCGCACTATATGAAATTAAAAAAAGGGGAGCTTGTTTGGTTGCTATGGGCAAAAAAGGAAAAATCTTAGCCAAAAAAGTTTTCAAAATGTCCCCATAAATTAAAATTTTTTTAAAATTATTTCGCATATGTAATAAACACAAAAAGCTGGGCTTTAGATACATTTTTTTTTATCAAAAACTGTGACACCCCAGCACCAACAGAAAGGGGGCCCCTTAGTCAGATGGGGGGTCAGTGTAGATTTTATATAAAATATATATATATTATATATATATTTTATAAAATATATATATATATATTATATATATATATATATATATTGGCTTTACTCCCCAAAAGGGTAGGTTAAGAAAAAAAAATGTGCAAAACAAAAGTGGGGGGAAAGGGGAGGAAGAAGTATTTACCGTATATACTGAACTGAATATAAGCTGAGGCACCTACTTCTGCCACAAAAAGCTGGGAAAACTTATTGATTCAAGGATAAAAGCCTAGAGTGGAAAATGCAACGGCTACTGGTAAATTTCAAAAATAAATACCAATAAAATTATATAGGCAGGTGTATGTCCCCTGTAAAACAGGTTAAAAAGGGGTAGTCCCTGTAGGCAGGTATAGGCAGGGTTTGAAAAAAAATACAAGTGCTTACCTCTCTCCCTCGCTGCTCCGACTCCCAGGTGCGCTGTCTTCTTGCTGGCACAAAGGGCATGATGTCAACAGGCAGCATGATGCCACTCACGCCGCTTGTGCCAGACACTCCGTAAGGTCACGTCTGCTCCGCAGTGGTATCTTCAAGCTGTATGCGCTCCAGAGGAAGTGCATACAGCTGAAGAGATCGCCGACAGCACCTGGGCCATGGCAGCGCCCGGACGCTGTGGGCTGACTCAAGAGTCAACTGTATGCACTCCCAGAGGAGTCGCATACAGCTGAAGTATCCCTGCCGACGCCTAGGCCATGGCAACGCCTAAGCACCGGCTGACTTGAGTATAAGCCGAGGATGGATTTTTCAGCACATTTTTTGTGTTGAAAAACTTGGCTTACATTCGAGTATATATGGTAAGTTCGTTCTCTGTTCAGAATGTCCTATATGGCTAACGGCATAAGGGTGCATTTTTTGACAAGTTTTTTTGCAGAAATGCACAGCACCAAAAAACGCGTCAAAAATGCTCCGTTTGAAAGCACCACAAGGAAGCAAAGTAGTCATACACACCGTTTCGGTTCTCCTGGAGACTGGAGCCAAGAGCAGAGCCAGTCGCCATTAATGCTGTGCATTTCTGCAAAAAAAAAAAAGAAAAAAGAAAATGCACCAAAACCAGTCAGTTTTAGAGCTGTTTTTTTTTTTTTTTTTTGAACGGCACAGGACAAAAAGACTCCAGGTTTATGTGTGCTTTTAGGATTTTGTTTTCTAGTTTTTTGTCAATCCCGTGTAACCTTTCCTAACCTGGGCCTTATGTTAATAAAGCTCTTTCTGAAATCTACCCGAACCTTCCATTTCAGTGCCACGAATCCCTTACTTTACATTGGATGGGACTTCTTTTGAGTTGTTCATATCCACAGAGCACCGATTTCCTCCCTTAGGCCCTGTTCACATGACGGATTTGGGCGCGGGTTTGGCCTCGGGTTTCAGCGTGGTTGCCGCGGCCAAAACCTCGTCCAAATCCGCCCAGTTCATAACTTGGTTTCCTAGGGGAAAAACCGCGTTACTATTCCACGGCGGGGGTTTTGGGGCCGGGGCGTTGTGGCAATCCCTGTAAATTTTTGATAGCGGATTCGGACGGGGTCGCGGGGGGTTTTTCGCCGTGCTTTCCGGAAAGGGTTGGGCGGGGTTTAGCCCTGCGCTTATTTGTTTGGGCGAAAAACCGCGCCCAAAACCAAAGCCCCAAACTGCGGCGATAACCCGCGGGGGAGCCCGCAGTTTGGGGCGCGTTTTGGACGGGTTTGGCTGCGGCAGCGCGCTGAAACCCGGGGCCAAAAACCCGGGGCCCAAATCCGCCAGTAAAAACAGGGGCCTTATTTGAATTTGCATCCAAAAAACCCCTTATTTTCAGTTCAGATGGGGACTTGGGAGTTGTGAATTACTTGGGGGTGCAGTGTATGCTTAGACTTAGCAGTGAGTGCAGCGTTGGCAGTCCATGAATCCACAGGACACAAAAATGCAAAAACGAAGATAGTAGTAGTTATTCCTTTATCAATTCCATCACCAAAAAACAGCAACCTACTCTAAATCTCACCATGCTCATTACCTCTATACTCTGTTCTAATTAAAAAAGAATGGATGGGTGCAGTGCAAGACCAAAATGGAGGCCAACCCTCCCTCCCCCACCAATGCATACAATCCAAATAAACCAAAACAAAAGCAGTCAGCACCATCCTTGCCACTGGTGGATGGGGCCTCATGTTTTCGGATTTATTACAAATAGCAGGAATGCACTTTGAAATCTTTCATATATTCAGGGTTCCTCTCGTTTATCAAAACTTTCTAGTAGTCAGACCGTCCTTGTTGCCCATAGCAACCAATCAGAGCTTGGCTTTTATCTTCCTAGAGCAGTAAGCGGAGCTGCGATTGGTTGCTATGGGCAATAAAGAAAGTCTTACTGCTCGACAGTTTTAATAAATGAGGCCCAGTGTGTTTTAGTGCATTTGGGGGGAACTTTATGAGGCCGGAATGGGGGTCCATGTTGTCAAGAATCCCTCATATTCTGAGCTCGATTGACATTTTCTCTTGCTCAAATTAGGCCAGTTACACTGCTAATGCTAAAATACCGTCGAAAATACGATGTTATTTTCACATCGCTGTACCGGGGTTGGTTTGTGAATTTGCCGCCGGCCCAGTACATTGACCGTACAGGAATCCAAAGGAATCTAGAACACGTTCTATCCTCCAGCGGTTTACAAATTCGACAGTAAAAAAAATTTTGCGCTGTGTGGACAAACAGCCGGATTTTCATTTCCCATTTCTAAGGGCACTAATTTAAAAATTGGTTTTTTGTCAGTTTCCTAAATACTTGAATCCGAGGGAAAAACTAACCAAAACCAGTGCGGGTGTAACAAAACCCCTAAAGGTAAAAAATTTGGGGGAAACCCGGCGGGGGCTGGGGGGGGGAAAAGGGTGGGACCTGTGAATGGACTCCGCTCTGGCAAACCGGGCCCGACACCCCAATTACGAAAGTTTTTTCCAAAAATTTACAAATAGGTTTTTGGCATTTAGTGACAGAGCTGGAAAAGGGGGTCTGCCACCCAAAGCTAGCCCTCTTTGAGGAACCTGATGGGTTTCCCCTTTTAACCTAAAACCCCCTTTTTAAATTGAACTCAGGGGTGTTTTAAACTGGGTAGGGAGCAAGTTTGGGAAAACCTAAAAGCCGGGCCCAAAGCCTGAGGGTTTGGGCCCAGCTGTTTTTTAACACCAGACCCGCCATGAGGGGTCGGGATCCTTAGGGGGGGGAATTCCCCACACTTTTTTTCGGGTGTAACCCAAAGTGTTCGGGTCGAACACTACCCACCTGTTTGCTTGAGTTTTGGGCTGGTCGCGCTTTTTGCCCCCCCATTCATTTTGGGGGAAAAAAACGTTGTTTTTCCCATCGCACTCAAGGGTTGCTATGTTTTTTAACTGAAATTTGGGCGGCTGTATTTTTGGGCTTACTGAAGCGCGATTCCCACCCCGAATTTAAAACCCTTTGAAAATTACCCCCGTTTTGAACATACTCAAAGGCCCAGGGTCCCCACGGAACCGGTTTGGGGAGGGGTTTTTCAGAGGGTTTTCATTTTGCAAACCTTTCTGAAAAAACTGGCCGCTAGGGAAAAACCCGTGCAGCAGTCCCCACTGTATGGGTTTTTCCCGTCCTGCGGCTTTTTCAGACTGGCCGGGTGCCCAAAAAAACATTTTTCATGTTATTAAATTCCCGTCCGGTTTTCGGACGGAATATGAAAAAGTGAATGAAAAGGGGGGGAGAGGCTAATCCGGGAAAAAGCCGTCCTCCCCAGGGGCCGTTGCCCCGGCAAAAAAAACCGGACAAATCCCCCGGATAAAAAAACCGGAATTTTTCCTGTGCCGCGAAAAAGGGCCCCTTTGGGGGCTCGTCCCCCACAGAAAGGGAAAAAAATACTAGTTTTATCTGACCGGTTTTTGCTTTTTTTTTTGGGCGGCGTTTTTCACGGCTGCAAGGGGTTTGGCTTTTCCCCCGGGTTTAAAGGGGAGAAAGGCCCCCCCCCCCTTGGCTTTAGACTTGTTCAAATTCCGCCCAAAAAAGGCGGACGAAGAATGAAAGGGTTCTATGTTTTTGTACTCCCGGCGGCCTAAAAAAACCCCGGGGAAAACCCCCATGCAGGGGGGAAATTGCTGCAAGGATTTTCCTTTAAGGCAATGTTAAAAGTTGTCCCCCCGGGTTTTACAGAGGGTTTTTCCAAACCAAAAACCCAGTTGAAAAACCAGGTAAAAACCCCGTGTTGTGGGGAAAAAAGCCCCAACAATGAAGCGCAACCCCTTTCTGTTTCGGGACAGAAACCCGAAAGTAAAGATTGACGTTTTGGAAGGGAAGCTCCGCAGCAGCAGCAACAGGTAGTTGAATTATTTTTTTTTTCTTTTTGTCCCGTTTGACCCCCAAACTTTTAAAATTTAAATCAACGGGCATTGGTTTTTTTTCCCTTTGCTGCTTGAATGTAAAAGGGGGAAAAAATAGTAGGACTGCTGCTTTCGGGGTTTCTAATCAGTTTTCCCTGAGCAGATACCACTTATAAGGAAAAATCTGCTTAAACTTTGGGGTCACATACAGGACTGCTACTAAGAGGTGCTTTAAAAACCAGGATTTTTTAAGGGGTGCCACTTAAAGGGGACCAGGTGCTTTGGGAAAAAACGGGTATTACAGGGTAGTATATAAAAACCCAGTATTAACTTGGAAACCCCAGAAGCAAAGCCAAAATTTTTTTTAAAAAAAAACATTCAATATGGCAACAACAATGAAAGCTAGGAAAATGGAAAAAGAAATTTTCTATTGAAAAAAGTATTTAAAAAAATAGCTGTTTCAAAAACTAAAAACACAAAAACACTAATTAGCAACTTGGGCAATCTGCAAAATACCAGGGAAAGAGCATGCTGAAGGTGGAAAATTAACCACTACCACAGAGCATGAATGAGAAGCCCTTAACCCCCCGCGGGCCTAAAATCTGGCGGGTTTTCCCCTTTATTTTTCTGTAGAAGGGGGCAAGGTTATAAAAAAATTTAACCCCGGGTGCCGTCGGGTGGCATAAGGGCATTCCCTTTCTACATGACTTTATGGCCCAAACGTGCAAAAAACGAATGCCCCCCTGTGACAAAAAAAAAATGTATTCAAGTAAATTTTTTGTTTAACCCCTTACCGACATTTAACAAAATTGGTACATCATAAAAGGGTTTGTTGGGAAACGAGGCCATGCTGTTTTTTACAACGCGAAGGGGAAGCCAAAAACCCCCACCCCACGATGAGATTGCAGGAGCCGATTGGTTACCATGGTATCTAGAAGCCTAATGGAAGCTTCCATAGCTGTCACGTTAATGTTTCTATTACTTCCTGCCAGGAAAGAATAGAACAGCCATCTTGGTACCCCCTTGTGCATTATTTATATAATGCAGAAAGATGTACAAGCGATTTTTCCCCCCATCTAGTGGTCAAGTCCCCTAAGGGGACGGAACGTTGGGCCCAAAGTTCCCCACGGCAAATTTTCCAGGGCGTTACAGAAACCCCCCCCAAATTTTACCCCAGGGTTTTTTCGGGAGCTCGGGGGGCCCCCATAGACTGTCACTACTTCCCAGAGCGTAAGGTGTGAATAAATACAGGGTCAATTATCCCCCCCGCGCCTACAATTGTAAAACGTGGAAAAGGGGAAGGTAATTTCGATTCTCTATGAAAAACTGTGGTTTAAAACTTTAATGATTGGGGCGAAATTTTCCCCCGGTTTTTAGGGTTTATGTTTCCCCCGATTTAAAAATTGGGGGGCACTTTTCCCCCCGCATTTTTTTGCGGGGGTACTGCCTTAATATGAGCGAAATGGGGCCCGAGTCATTAGGGTTTAAATTTCCAAAATTTCTCATAGAGAACTAGGGAAATTCCCCCTTTCCCTTCCCCCGGGAAACCAAAAACGACCCCGGGGAAGATAAATGACATGTCATTTATTCATGGCGCTACCCCGCCGCCAAATAATGGCATTTTTATGGGGGCCGGCGGGGTGCCGGCAACCCCGCCCTCATGGGGGTTTCGCAAACCCCCGCCCAAAATTTCGGAGCGGGATAAACGCCCTGCAATTAGCCGTGTTAACTAACGAGCGCAGTATGCTCTCAATACGTGGCAAAATGCATCCCAAAATAAGGCATGTGAACATAGCAGTAAAATTATTAAAAAAAAAGTATAAAAAAAAATTATAAGTTCAAAACAAACCCCTTTTTTTCCAAATTTTTTAAATAAAAGGGTTTTAAAGTTGGGACGGCCGCATCCCCTTAAAAGTCCGATTCTAAAAAAAAGGGCACCATTTACCCGTAGGCTGAACCCTCCAATAATTTTTGGGATTAACCAGAAAATTTTATCGACCTGCACTATACATAGCCCCATCATTTTTTCCAAAAAAAATAAACACCATCAAAACAAAAACCCCCACAAAAAAGGTTTCAAAATAAAATTATTTTTTTACCCTGTCAAACCCACTTTTTGAATTTTTTTTCGGTTTTCAGTACTTTTTATGGGCACCACTAAAACACAAAATCTTTTCCAGCAAAAAAAACCCAAAAAACCCCCCATAAAGTCTAAGTAAAATTTGGAAAAAAAAAAAAAAAAAATTTTGGGGTTTTGGGAAAGGGGAAAGGGGGAAAAAATAGAAGAGCCCCATTTTTGTTTACCGAGCGGCTGAAAGGGGTTAATCGGAAATGACAGTCTTAAAAAAATTGGGAATTTATGGTTACAGGGAAAAAAATTACAAAAAAGGGATTTAAATTTGTTTTTGCTGGTTTCCCCCAAAAAAAGGGAAAAAGATAACGAACCTCAACAGCAGCCCTTCCTTTATGTGCTTTACAAATTGAGAGACAAATGACTTTAGAATGTAATAAGATATCCCCCTTTTAATCCTTATTTTCCCGAACAGGGGGCTCATCTTCCCCGGGGGGGATGAACATTTGGCCCCCCCAATCCAAACCTTTCTCTAAACCCCACAGTCACATAAAAAGGCCAAAGGAGGAAAGAAAGCAGATGGAACGACTCATGACCAGGGTGGGAATGCCAATATCCCAATTAAAACCAAAACCTATGATCAAATTGTCACGGAGTGAAAGTCAAAAAGGTTTTGGGACAAACAAAAAAACAAAAATTACACACTCCCCCCGGGTTTTTTATTTAAAAAGCTATACACCCCCGGGTGGGGTTTTGGGGAAAAAAAAAAAAAAAAAAAAAAAAAAACAAAACACTGTTCCAATTTGGGGAAAATTTTTTAAATCTGGACACAATGAATTTAAAAATGGTTTCCAAGAAATTTAAAAACCCCCCCCCACCTTCCCAAAATGGTGGGAAAAGAAAATTTAAACCAAACTCACCCCCTTCTCCCGTCACCACCGTTCCAGAACTCCGTGCCCCCCAATTTTTTTGGGTGTCACCGGGTATTTTGCTGCAACCCAATTTCTGGGCCACAACAGTCACCCTGCCCCGTATGTTTTCAGGAATATGACCACAGAGGTCAGTAAATTTTCTGAAACAAACATGTGATCCATGAACACCCCCTTTCCCGGGGCCCGGGAAAAGGGAAAAATGGAGCCCTGGCAGGTGGAAAAAGTGATGAGAGGTGTAAGTATGGATTCGTTTTCTATTTAAAGCACATTTGGGAAAAATGTCAATTTTCCCATCCCTTTGTGCGCAAACCCCCTATTTTAAAAGGGGGCGTCCTGCTGCAGGCCCAAAAGCATCCAAAACGCACCTGCTTTTAGGATGCAGTTTACCCCAGCGCTTTTGAATGCGTTTTTTTGGATTGAAAACGAAAACAAAAATATTTTTGAAACCTTACAACAAATTTTCCCCGTAAAGGTGTAACAAGGGCTTTAAAGCTAGGGTTTTTTAAAAACTAAAATATTGATTCATTTTTATTCATATTAAAATAATAAAAATTTAAAAAAATTTCACAGTCAATTTTCAAAGGAGAAAAAATAGGGTGAACGAACAGGAAAGGAACATAAGGGCTGTCTCCACTGACGGGTTTTCGGCCGGGTTTTTTTAGCCGGTTTTTTCGGGTTTTTTAGGGGGGGCCGCCGAAAAACCGGGGCCCAAAAATGAGCCCCAATTGTTTTCTTATGGAAAACCCCCTTTAGCAGTTCCCCCACTGTACGGGTTTTCCGTCAGGGGGTTTTGCCCCTGCGGGGCCGCTCAAAAAAAAATTTAGCAAGCACAATCTTTTCCGTCCCAAAAAACCCGGGCGGAATCTAGCTTTTTCAATGGGAGGGCTTTTTCTCCCCCTTTCGGGGGGAGAAAAAAACCCCCCCCCCGCGGCCCTTGGGGAAAAGGGCCCCAAAACAGGAAAAAAACCGGGGGTTTAAAAAAGGGGCCGGTGAACAGCCCTAAAAGATCTACCCAAAGTTAAACACTTTTTTCCTAGATAAAATTTGGGGTTTGCATTGGATGTTATATTCCAAACCCAAAACCCCCGGAGAAGAATGAACATCTGAGAATTAAAGGTTTTTACCCCTACGCAATAGATCACAACCAGCGGAAGAGTGTCCCCACGCACATTTCGCAAGTGCTTTATTAAGAGACAAAGGGTCGCTTTGATACGTCTTTTTTTTTAGAGAGATTGTAGACCAGCTATAACTATTGAAAACTAGAACACTGCATGCCCTGACAGGGAAAGGCTCCCAGAGTATGCTGGGAATTGTAGTTACTGAACAGCTGGAGAACTACAGCTGTAGCTAATCTGGACAAAGACATTTTGCCCCTGGGACCAAAAAGGGGAGTGGTGTTTTCCAATATCAGCAGTGGGCTGACATTTTGGCTCGCTATTCCTAGCTGGGGTAGTTAAAAGGGACCTTAAATGAAGGGAAGGTTTTTAACTGGAGGGCAAAAATTTCAGTGCTATAAAAGTGTTAAAATTTGGTTTAGCAGGAAAAAAAACAAGCTTCCCTTTCTGCTAAGATTCAGTAGGGAGTGACATCATTATATGGCCCTTATGGGTAACCTACAAGCAGGAGATCAGAATTGCTCCAACTAGAAAAGAAAGTAAAATCAGAAAGCAGTGTATTTGGCTGTAGTTTTTATGTTCCTTTGCCTACATGTTTAAAGCTAATCCATGTTGGTGAGAAAACCCCTTTAAAGTATAGACCAAGCTATGAGTGTGCCCAAAAGCAGGCTGGAAGGTTGCAAACCCAAGAAAAGGGGGACCAGTTACAAAGGGCAACCAATAATAAAAAAAACCCGCTTTAAGGGGGTTTTTTGCAACAAAACACCACCCCAAAAAGATCTCTTTTTATCTCTAAACCGTTGTCCTATATCAGTAACAAACTTCACCCCCAAATAAGATTTGCTTAACTGATATTCTATCCTAATCTGCGAAAAAACCCAAACTACAAATGCTTTGTCCCATTACCAGAAAAAGGAAGGGGCAAAAATAAACTTACAAAAAAGGGGGTGAACCAACAATTTCTCGATCTTTCCCCCCCCCCCCCAAAAAAATAAAAATCTTGACAAGTTGAATCATTTCTGGGAAAGAAACCAGATCCACATGAATCCAAGTGGTATAGGGCCCCGCTGTATCATCGAAGTATAACCCATCTAGTCTACATATTACAGGATAAAGCGGTTTCCACAGTAACCAGAGACAATATAACAGTTTAGTATATTACGCAGACAATGTGAACGCTAGAAATTTATGCATCGGTCTACAGATACCAGCTGCAAAGGTATGTTGTGTATGTAACTGGTGGAAAATTCAGTGTTACGCTCTTCGACTTGGGGTCATTCATGGTGCGGTCATCAGAACGAGGTGATAAATCCTCACCTTCTGAATCAATCCACCTCCCTTGTAGATTATAAGCCTTCGTGGGGAGGGTTCTCTCTTCCTCTGCACCAGTTGTTAGTCATTAAGTGTTGCAACTGTACTTTGTTTGATCTTATGTTATGTATCTAATCCCCTTTTGAATGTGCAGCACCCTGGAATTAACGGTACTTTCGAATAAATAATATCACTGACCCATTTTGGCCCTTAAGACCCCCTTGTATTGTCAACGTCAAACCTTCCAAGTTTTCCAACATGGTGGAAATCCTTGTTCAATATCAACTTCTTCTAAACATCAGAAGTGATTAAACACAGTCTCAATATTGGTTCAATGAAGGAAAAAAAAAAAAACAAACAAAAAAAAAAACAAAAAACTCTCAATTCTTGTTTAACGTCTAGACCCAGTCCGGTACCCCCGCTAACCTCTTTCCACCACCGCACTATGGAGCATACATAATGATGGTGATAAACATATGCTCATGTATTTCTGACTAATCACGTGCATACCCAGGATACTGTATCAAATACTTTTTTGTTCCACTCATTAACGCTTCCTATTTGTGCACATGTGGACAAAACCTCATAAAAATACATATGGTCATTTTATTTAGACCATGTTCAAAGGCAAAGCTGAGACATCTGTGTTTTACAGTTTCTGAGAATTCAGATACTGACAGACGGAGAACATGTACACCCGGCACTGGGAGCAAAAATGCCATTAGGGTCTGCAAAATATTAATTTTGTTACATTAAAAAAAACTTAATGCACTGATCGGCCATATAAGTCATAACAGTCAGATCAGAGAAGTGAGAAACATTGACTATCCTGTGACTCAGGCATGAGTCAAGAGGAATGCGTATGGGTCTGAACAGTGGCGTCTCATCAAGTGCCTACGATGTCCATTGCCAAATGTGCCTACAATGCATTGATGAGCTTCATAACTGGACCATGCAGCAATAGAAGAAGGCGGCTTAGTCTGATGAAACAATTTATTTTAAATCATGAGGACAGCTGGGTGTGCGTACATGATGGAAGGAAATGGCACTAGGATGCATAAGGCTATGTTCACATGGCAATATCCAGGACGTATTACGGGCTGAATACGTCCTAGTAACTACGGTAATCCACAGTTCTCATAAAGAACTATGGATTACGTCTCCTCTCCCTGCTCGGCGAATACGCCGAGGGGGGAGATAATTGACATGTGAATTACCAGCGCCGTATTCGCGCCGCTGGCAATGAAAGTCTATGGGCCGGAGAGGTGCCGGCCCCCCGCTCCCGCCCTCACGGCTTAACTGCGGGACGTAATTACGCCCCGCAATTACGCCGTGTGAACATAGCCTTATGGTAAAGAGGCAAGCCGATGGAGGCAGTGTGATACTCTGGGTAATGTTCTGCTGGAAAACCATGGGTCCTTCAATTCATGTAAAGGTTACTTTTGCATTTACCACCTACTTAAACATTATTGCTAACCAAGTACACAATAGGCAATAGTATTCACCAATGGCCTTTTCAGTAGGATAATGCCCCTGCCACACTGCAAGATTGTTCAAGAATTATTTGAGGAACATGAGAGATAATTCAAAATGTTGACTTCGAATCCAATATCCCCAGACCTCAATCAGATTGATCGACTGTGGGATGTGCGTTGCAAAATTCATGTCAGATTCATGGAGGCCACACCTCGAATTAAAGGATTTGCTGCTGACCAAATATCAATCAGGAGGCTTAACTATATCTTGCAATATAAGCCAATCCATTCAGAACTGAACTCAAATAAAAAGCTTCTAGAGGGCATTACACGACTATTCCCTTCGGACACTTAAAGGGGTTATCCATGTCCTAACTAAAAATATTATTATGCTCCTGGGACCCCCCCCCCCCCCCAAAAAAAAAATCCTATACTCGCCTTTCCCTGGTTCCAGCGCTCTGTCTCTTTGTTCTTCTGTTTACTTCCAAACGGGAACGCCACCACTGCAGCTGGTGATTGGAGCGTGATCGCTGCAGCCACTCCTTTACATTGCCGTTCAGAAGTGAACACTTTTGAATGCTGATGTAAGCAGAGACAGCCAATCACTGGTGACATGCCGATTGCAAGTAGCAGACTGTAAACAGAAACTTGGGCATGATGGGCCACTGATAATAGCATAGTTGGGGTTGGTTTTCAAGGAGAGAGGCAGAGTAAGAGATGGACTGAAAATAAAAGTCATGTGCAGTAGAGACACCTCCACTGGAGGGCGCCAAGAGACAGCCCCACTGGAGGGCGCCAAGAGACACCTCCACTGGAGGGCGCCAAGACACACCTCCACTGGAGGGCGCCAAGAGACACCTCCACTGGAGGGCGCCAAGACACACCTCCACTGGAGGGCGCCAAGAGACACCTCCACTGGAGGGCGCCAAGAGACAGCCCCACTGGAGGGCGCCAAGAGACAGCCCCACTGGAGGGCGCCAAGAGACAGCCCCACTGGAGGGCGCCAAGAGACAGCCCCACTGGAGGGCGCCAAGAGACAGCCCCAATGGAGGGCGCCAAGAGACAGCCCCAATGGAGGGCGCCAAGAGACAGCCCCAATGGAGGGCGCCAAGAGACAACCCCACTGGAGGGCGCCAAAGACAGCCCCAATGGGGGCGCCAAGAGACAGCCCCAATGGAGGGCCCAAGAGACACCCCAGGGAGGGCCCCAAAGAGACAGCCCCAATGGAGGCGCCAGGCACCCCCAATGGGGGGGGCCAAGAAAAAGCCCCAATGGAGGGCCCCCAAGAGACAGCCCCAATGGAGGGCGCCAAGGCCCAGCCCCAGGGGGGCGCAAGAGACACCCCCAATGGAGGCGCCAAGAGACAGCCCCAATGGGGGCCCAAAGAGCAGCCCCAAATGGAGCGCCCAAGAAAACCCCAAGGAGCGCGCCAAGAACAACCCCCGGGGGGGGCCCCAAAGAGACAACCCCACTGGAGGGCGCCAAGAGACAACCCCACTGGAAGTCTCACCTTCTACAAAAAAATGTATAGTGCACAGTATGAGATTCTTTTACAACATAGGTACCCCAAGGTATGCTTATAAAGTAGGATATATTGCAGCCTTGCATCACCATAGATGGAAAGATCCAAGGTAGGCTTGAAACATAGAGGGCCCCAATTCTTACATTATTTTCCCATAAATTAATGGGAAAATCTGTCAAGAAAAACATAAGTATGAAAAAATAACAAAAACCATAAGGGCATGTTCCTACAGCAGTGGACAAATACCGGCCAGTTTGCCGGCCGGTATTTGTCCGGTTTTTTTTCGCCGTCCCCACGGCGCGGGGGGGGACGGGTTTTTCCCCGATGACGGGGAAAAGCCCCCCCCTCCCAATGAGTTGTTCATATTCCTCCGAAACCCGGGCGGAAGAAGAACGTGTTCAATGTTTTTTTGCCGCCCGGAAAGCCGGCGACAAAACCGCCGGGGGGAAAACCGTGCAGTTGGGCCGTATTGCTGCACGGGTATTCCTAGGCACATTTGTGCTCATTCACGGCCCCCGGTTTTTAGGCGGACTGAAAAAACGCAAACCGGCTGAAAAACCGGCAGAAACCCTTGCCGTGTGGACATGCCCTAAGAGTACAAAGATAACGTAAGGCAGGGCACAAGGTACATGCAATGTTTCTATAAAAGCTTGCCCTGTAGATTATCTCTACATACAGAGCATGATGTGAACATTTATGAGGCCAACATCAATCTCAGTGGGTGGTGAATATTACAAGAAACAACTGATAGGACTGAGTCGTCATTGAATAACTTGGCTTTTCTCATAAGTTCCATAGGTTTTCTCCACTCACACACTGAACTCTATCAGCACTTGCGTGGGAAAAAAAACGTCCGCAGCATCAACTCGCTCTGCTGCTATAGTAACTCAAAGCTGTATAGCAAGTTAGAGGTCACTTCCCTGATGACATAAGTTACAAGAGGAAAAACACATGTCACCGTAATGTTATGCCCTTTTCCAGCAGCTGGATGAGTTCGTAAATTCTTAGACAAGAGCTAAAACTGTACCATGTAAAAATGGAGCAGGACAATAGTGCTGAGGAGCAGATCTGAAAGAATACAATTTAAAGAATGTTACAGTGGATGGGCTGGCACCGCACAAGACCGTATCAGGTTCTGCTCCAGTCCGCCAACAACACAGCCCCAATCGGCACATACAAGACTATTAAGGGTACAAAACTCATTATCCACAGTATAGTTGAAAAGTGTAAGGTGAGTGTGGAAAAAATTATCTAAAAAGTGTTATTTTTGTAATTCAGAAAATGCAAAGTGAACGAATAAAAGAAAAAGAAAAAAAATTGCTGTGACCACCCTTTGCCATCATAAAAAAGTGATAATATGCCCCCACAGAGCCCTGATTTGTTTGTCATCTAGTCTGTCTGAGATAACAATGGTCTTTCCTGGAACCTTTTTTTTTTTTTTTTTTTTTGTATGAGTACATGTCTTTTAATGATGTGCTATATTGCATAACGTAGTCGTGGAAAGGGATCCAACCAGCTATCATGCACATTTTACACTAAAACATCTGTATTAGTGAGGTGCATGCAGTGATAGGCAGTCTAGTGGCGCCTCTCTACATTATAGTGTGGTACTATATTTCCTATACTGCTCTTACATGTATTAGTTAAGTGCATGCAGTGATTGGCGGTCTAGTAGCGCCTCTCTACAGTACAGTGTGGTACTACATTCCTGTACCGCTCTTACATGTATTAGTGAGGTGCATGCAGTGAATGGCGGTCTCCAGTGCCTCTCTACAGTAACAGTGTGGTACATATTCTGGTACTGCTCTTACATGTATTAGTGAAGTGCATGCAGTGATTGGCGGTCTAGTAGCGCCTCTCTACAGTACAGTGTGGTACCGCATGTCCGGTACTGCTCTTACATGTATTAGTGAGGTGCATGCAGTGATTGGCGGTCTAGTAGCGCCTCTCTACAGTACAGTGTGGTATTATATTTCCTGTACTGCTCTTACATGTATTAGTGAAGTGCATGCAGTGATTGGCGGTCTAGTAGCTCCTCTCTACAGTACAGTGCGGTACTACATGCCCTGTACTGCTCTTTACATGTGCCAGGATGAGCAGCTCCTTTGATGGCCCAGTTTCTTTTTTTCTGGTACATTGTATATAAAGTACATGACCCAAAGAAGCTCCTGTCCTCATCATAGAAGGTTATTTCCAGCTTCCAGCAGCTATTTTTGACTGTTACATGCAAGGACTTGCTTTATCTGTATTAACTAAATTATTTTCTTTAGTCTTAATTTTTGCATTATGTTGGAGTCATGTTTTTGGGCCTTAGAACCAGTTACCAGTTTTCCATAAAGCTATGACTCCAACCTACAATGGTCATCCCTACAATGGTCATCCCAGAACCAATTAATATTGTATTTAGAGGGACCGCTGTATTAACACTTCTACATCTGAAAGCAGGCTTACTTTGCAGTATTTTTCCACATCCAGTTAAAACTTTTGTCTGGTACTGCAGTCTGGAGAATTCAAGCTTCTAACCAATGTAAGGATGAGGACCAGACATGTTGGTGGTGCCATCTTTTCATTACACACACTTGACCCCCCAGTATTACACTACAGCTATCTGAATACAAAAATATGTATCTATATTACTAGTGCCCACGCTTAGGGCATGTCCCCACGGCAAGGGTTTGCGGCCGGTTTTGCAAACCATCTGAAAAACCGGCCGCAAACGAGCACAACGGGCTCCTATGGAAAACCCGTCCAGCAGTCCCCACTGCGGGGTTTTCCGCTCGGCGGTTTTTCAAACCGCCGGCGGCCCGGAAAACATTGTGCTAGCACATTCTTCCGTCAGGTTTTCGGACGGAATATGTGCATGTCAATGTGAAGGGGGAGGGCGTTTCTCAACTCCTTGTGGAGAAAAAACCGTTCCCCTCGCGGCCATAGGGACGGCACACAAACCGGACAAATACCGGTCGGATAAACTGATGCAAGGCATGGACCTTCTCATTAGGGTTTCAGGAGCCTTCATGTGACTTAAAGGGATTGTCTCACTACATTGATTCATCTCACCTCAGTCCTGGTTTCTTGGTTTCACTTTGAATTCAGGGGTATGTTTACTGGCTTCTACTAGGCTGCAGGAGAAGCCAGGTCTGTAGCTATAGCAACCAGTGCTGGCAGCCTATCAGGATAGATCAAACAGGTCTGTAGCTATAGCGACCTGAGGAGTTGATGCAGCCCATACAAGAGGGGATATCTCAGAATAGGTAGGGCACTGTTAATGGACATATATTGCAAAGTGACTTGTTTTTGCAAGATCTTTAACATAAAAAGCAATCCTTGTATTGAGACAACCCCTTTAACCTTGTAGTAGCAAACACAGTCCTCAGATCTAAATCCACTCAATAGTAGAAGACGACTGACCAGCTATATGCCAGCAAACCAGCAAGACTTATTATATACTCAGTGAAGCTCTTTTGAGAGCATAATGGCTACCCTATATTCTATTAGCAGGTAAAGTAGTAAGTGAATAACTATTGCAGCTATCTTGCTTGTGACTCAGTAACACAATGGTTATGACACCTCCTTATCTCCAAATAACTACATGGTCGAGCAGCATAGTAATGACATAGGTCTAGCTGCTATCAACGTCTATATCTGAAAAGAAGCCAGTCATGTGAGCATAGCTGGCATAGTCTGGTATAGATAGCCTGACTGGATATCCATGCCATACACTTCTTAATGAAATAACTTTTCCTCTTTCTAAACTAAGACCAACCATCAATGTGTGGACATGTTTTATACTCACTTTGCAACAGTAAAAATACAAAAAGAATATAATGTATCAATTGAACAACAACAGATGTGATGACGCAAAACCATAATGTTCCTTTATTTTTTTTGGTTTACCCTAATAGCACAAATGATGTTCCATTGTTAATTTATGTCAAGACACAATTAATAAATAGCACTCAAATTAAGAACTATTGGTCATCATAATGTAACAAATGAAAGACTTTAAAGTGTAATGCTAACAGACACTGTAGCATAATGTGCAGCACCTTAGCTCCTAAACCTTGTGATTCAAAGGGAACCCAGCTACTTGAAAGTGCTTTGCAATATACGGCCAGCATATTGTATCCAACTTAAAACAAGAATAAAATACAAAATGTGTAAAGCCTACGCGTTTCAAGCCACAAATGGTTCTTGTTCACAGCAATCAAGAACAAAAACCGCTCCTGGTTTGAAACGTTACTATTGTCCTGCTCCGCATAGGCGTTACAGTTTTCTTTTTCTCCGGTTTTAATTTGGATAAAAGGATTTTTTTTTTTTTTTTTTTTATGTACCATGCCGGAATTTTTCTGAAATTATCTTGGTCACATGCGAACAGAGACCACCAACTGGTTCACGGTTACATGAACGGTGCACATGAGCTCACTGAAGGAGGACTGGTGGGGAACACCAAGCAGCTTGGAATGGAGGGACTGTAGAGGGCAGGACTGTTTTTTTCTTTTTTTTTTATACACTACTGTTCAAAAGTTTGGGGTCACCCAGACAATTTTGTGTTTTCCCTGAAGACATACTTTTATTTATCAAATGAGTTGCAAAATGTATAGAAATATCGTCCAGAAAAATTGAAAAGGGTTTAGAATAGTGATTTTTATTTGAAATAATAATTTCCTACTTCAAACTTTTGCTTTCGTCAGAGAATGTTCCCTTTGCAGCAATGCCAGCATTGCAGACCTTTGGCTTCTAGCTGTTAATTTGCTGAGGTAAGCTGGAGACATTTCACCCCATGCTTCCAGAAGCCCCTCCCACAAGTTGGATTGGTTTGATGGGCACTTTTTTTGTACCATACGGTCAAGCTGCTCCCACAACAGCTCAATGGGGTTGAGATCTGGTGACTGCGCTGGCCACTCCCTTACAGATAGAATACCCGCGGCCTGCTTCTTCCCTAAATTTTCCCTGCATAATTTGGAGGTGTGCTTTGGGTCATTGTCCTTTTGCGGGATGAAATTGGCTCCAATCAAGCGCTGTCCACATGAATGCAGGGCGTTGCAAAATGGAGTATAGCCTTCCTTATTCAAAATCCCTTTTACCTTGTACAAATTTTTCCACTTTACCAGCACCAAAAGCCACCCCAACCATCACTTTCCCTCCCCCCTGCTCGACAACCAGACGTTTGCAGCTGAATAGCCCATTTACCACATTAACACTGTATAGAGTTTTATTTCTGATTCATTTAATGTCCTTTTCATTGAAAAAAACTGCTTTTCTTTCAAAAATAAGGAAATTTCTAAGTGACCCCAAACTTTTGAACGGTAGTGTATATACACCAAAGTCCTGGCCAGTATAGGGGTTTCAAAAAAAATCTTTAACAATTTGTTGGCCCACCTTTTGCCCATACCCAGTTTCATCCATAATAAGATGGTCAAACGTACAGGAGACGAGTTGTCTTTGCCAAGTTTCTATGGTGCCTACAAAACCAGCTTTGGTAGGTTTATTGTGGTTCCACCTGCTGTCGAATGCATAAGTCTGCGCTCGTCTTGCAATAGACACTGCAGAGACAGGTAGAGGAAGCTACTTACTGGTTACATTCTGGATACGGTCTAGTTAAAAGACAGGTATTTATGGATAACTAACTTGGCCAAAAAAAACTTGACACCCCTCTGCTTAGCCTGGGAGGCACAAATAAGCAGATGACCCGCCACCACCACCACAACATGACGTAGGGGGTCAGTAAAGGTTTTGCAGAGGCAGGATCAGCCTGACTTAGCACATTTGTAAGGACACTCTCAGAACAAGAGGTACGTGGCTGCTGGCCCATACGCAAGGGTCATTCTCAAGTCAAGCAACTTTGGAAAAATTATTCGTATTGTGCGCAAAACAAACTCTGTGCCAGTGTCAACGCGACTAAGTTTATGGGTGAAAATTAACCAGCGCTAGATTTAATTATCCATTTCCAGGTACGAGTTCTCATGCTTAATTAGGCATCGTATATTTAATTGGCACAAAATACATTAATCCACTTCTCCAAGGGCAAAATGAGATTTTCCAGGTGACTGCAGTTAAAAACAATGCAGATATCCAGAGCAAAGGTTTAGTTCATGTTGAAATAATTTACAGGAAAAGAAGTTAAACTGCATAATTGATACAAATAAAAGCAAGGCAGCAGAAAACATGTGACAGTGTTACAGAACACGTCTGGTGTAGTAAGTACTAGTATTCCACCTCAAGTACTTGTAGTGCAGCTTTCCTCTGTGCTCTGCATTGTTATGTCCCTCTGTTATTCCGCCTGAAAATGCACGACCAAACTGACTGCATTAATTGAACTGTTAGATGTAACAAATCCTCAATTTGCTTTTGACCCACTGGATCTTTAGAAAGCAAGAAGGGATTTTTATACAAGGGAGCAGCACTCATCTGTATGCAGCCGTTTGGGGGTTTTTCCCCTCGTCCGTACAGAGCAGAGCGATACTGGCTTGGCTGAGTGGGAGGCAATGAGTAGCTCAGAAAGGGAAGATCTCTCCTTAGGGAGAGCGCCCTAAGCCAGCACCCTAGTGATGCTGGCTTGGCTAAAAATCCCTTCTTGCTTTCCAAAGATCCAGTGGGTCAAAAGCAAACTGAGGGTTTGTTATATCCAAAAGAGGGCGCTAAAGCTTCTCAGCTCCTTTCCCATAATGCTTTGTGATATGCAGAGGCTTTGAGGAGTGCAAAAAGGCAATTTCGAATCTCCACACACCTATATAGGTGCTCTCCCTAAGGAGAGATCTTCCCTTTCTTAATTGAACTGTGTCAGACAACATAGGGACACTTCCCATCGACAAGGGAAATGGTAACATTCCATTGACAATTCATTAATAAAATTCCTCCTGGAAGTCGAAGTGTTCGATATAACTCCATTTTATTTAAAGGTGATACAGCCAATGTTACATCATAGGGAACACAAGCATTTACGAAAAATATTAGGAGAGCAGACAGGTTCTCCTCAAAGGAGTTGTCCAAAATGGAGACAGAGGGGTTCTGTAGCTGGGACACCCCACTTCTCCATCAGCTGTCATCACTGGAAGAGCCAATAAATGTTTAATTTTCCCTGCAGTGAAGAATTACATGGCAAAAATGGAATGCGTTGATTTCAGTGAATGAAGGAGGTCCTGTTGGATTCTTGCTCTTGGCTCCCTACTGATCTGCTGAATATACCCTCATAGGACATATGGAAAACAGATGTCCTTAGCAGACAACCCCATTAACTACATGTAAAGAGAACCTGTAGCTGTTTTAGACACGTTTGTTTTAGTAAATACTGGTGTTCGCCATAAAATAACAATTCTGAAGCCTCCTTGCTTACATCTGTCGTGCGGTTACCTTGTTATTTATCTTTGACATTCCTAACCAATCTGTCAGCTGGGTGTTACCAATCAGGATGGTGTCCTTCTATAGTGTGACATTGTCCAATCAGGGCTCACAGAGACAATGTGTGTGCAGGGACACACCCTTCTGAAAGCTGGAATGGTAACACCCACCTGACAGATCCAGTAATCCATTTCTAGAAAAAATAACAGAGGAACAGCACAAACACAGAGATATAAGAGAAGATGCTCCAGGATTATTTTTTCACAGGGAACACAAGGATTTACTAAAATAGACTTGTTAGGAGATGTCACAGGTCCTCCAACTATATGCCGAAGGGCTGTTGACTGTATACGTCCAGGTGGTCGACACCCGATTCTGCATGACCTTGCAGAGTGCACAGCTGCAAACTAAGGCTATGTTCACACGGCTTACCCACGGCGTAATTGCAGGGACGGATTTCGCCCGCAATTACGCCGTGTGCCGTGCAGCGGGGCGGGGGGACACGGCAGCTCGCTGGCCCCATAGACATTCATTATCCACGGCGGGTATCCCGCCATGATAATTGACATGTCACTTTCTCCCCGCTCCCGAAATACGGCGAGCGGGGAGAGGAGACGGAATCCATAGTTCTCTATAAGAACTGTGGATTACCGTAATGACTGGGACGGATTTTAGCTGTATTTCGTGCAGTACGCCGCGAAATACGCAACGAAATCCATCCCAAAATAAGCCATGTGATCTTGGCCTAAGTGTGGAGTGGAGAGCTGGCTATCAGCATTAGCCGGGTTCTCCACTGATCATCATTGTATACACAGTACTCATTGAGTGTTGTATATACAGATTAGGAGGTCACCTGACAGACAGGGCTCGGTGGTTGGAGATACTGTATTTCTCGTGTAACCGAGACTAATATACCAGCCCCAGTTACAAAGGATACCAGCAAAAGAAATAAAAAATAATAAAATAAATATATATATATATATATATATATATATATATATATATACATCACAAACACACACACACACACACACACACACGTCAAGTAAAAATGCCCCTCAGAGATCTTTTTATGATCATAAGAAGGACACCACATGTGAAATAAAAAATAAGTAAATAAACACATACACAATAAGGGTATGTTCACACCACGCATTCTCGGTCCCTACTTCGGGGCGTAATTGCGTTTCAATATGGGCCGAGAATACGGTTATTCATAGCCCTCATTGCGAGCTATGATTACCTGCTCTTTCCCCCAGTACACAATACGCACCCGGGGAAAGAACTGAAATGTATGCACAGTATGCGCCACTATACACTCTGTATATTATTCTGTGAAGAAAAATAGCCTCAACAGCTCAAACCGCAGCTTTTAGCCACAACTCTGGCAAACCTAAAACTCTATAATCACCTGTTTACTTGACTGAAAAGTGACACATTTACAAAACTTATCTTAGTGCCACTTTTCCCTGGTATTATTGGAAACAAAAAGGAAGGAGGGTAAACGACTTGGTCTGGTACTGGTTAATAACTCTTATGAAAATAGCCTAAAAGGGATTCTACACTATTCTAATCACAATACAGTGATCCCTTAACATACAGTATTAATTGGTTCCAGAATGGCCATTGTATGTTGTAACCATAGCTGAGAATTGGTTCCCAGGCCTCAATAGGTTACCCAATATAATGCAAAATGAAGATTAGGATAACTAGTACAGATAAAGCAAGTCCTTACATACACTACATAAATTAACTAAATGAGGCCATCTTAACTTTAGAAAGCACATGTCCAACTGTTCAATATTTCAGTACTCTTTGCAACATGTTGATTTCTAACAAGAAACTAAATAGCAAAATACCCAACAGGTGTTTGATCCCTGAATCGTTCAATAAATTTATGGGATCAATTTGAATTGGGATTTAAACAGTCCACCTCATCCTGCTGTGCACATTTTGACATCATGAGACCAAGACAACATCTTACAATTGCTCAACAGCACCTCGCCATTGTGAAGCTTCAAGCATGATGCTCTCAGACGGAAGTGGCCACTGAGCTTAGAGTGTCACAGAGTGTCATCAGGAGGTTGTATCAGAGATCCAAAGAAACTGTAAGAGTCACAGAAAGGCAAAGAAGTGGAGTCCTTTGGCTTCATCACACACTGATGACCGCTTCATTGTAACCAATGCCCTGCGGAACCGGATGATGAATGTCAACTGCAGGCACATTTAAGAGATTTGAGAGGCAAGAGTCAAAGAGCTGTTGGAATCTCAAATTAATTTTCTAAGTTGAGGATAGAAGCTTCATGTACTTTATACACGATACACCAGAAAAAAAAATTACCCTCACCTGGTGCCCAAAGGAGCCACTCATCCTGGCACTTGTATAGAGCAGTACAGAACATGTAGTACCACAATGTACTGTAGAGAGGCACTACTAAACTGCCAATCACTGCATGTACTTCACTAATACAGAAGGTTTACAAGTAAAATGTTCATGCTAATTAGCTGGATCTGTGCCTGGGATATTGCACCTCAAAACCACACTTAATGCCGAGGGAAGACCATTGTATATTGAAAATATTGTAACCTGAGGCCACTGTAACTTGAGGAATCACTGTAGTTATAAAACATGCATGTATAGCAAACCAAAACAGTCACTGCAGATTGTTTATTGCACTACAAGGTCACAACTCACACGGTACTAAAGGCCACAACTCACACGGTACTAAAGGCCACAACTCACACGGTACTAAAGGCCACAACTCACACGGTACTAAAGGTCACAACTCACACGGTACTAAAGGTCACAACTCACACGGTACTAAAGGTCACAACTCACACGGTACTAAAGGCCACAACTCACACCGTACTAAAGGCCACAACTCACACAGTACTAAAGTTCACAACTCACACAGTACTAAAGGCCACAACTCTCACAGTACTAAAGATCACAACTCACACGGTACTAAAGATCACAACTCTCACAGTACTAAAGATCACAACTCACACGGTACTAAAGATCACAACTCTCACGGTACTAAAGGCCACAACTCACACAGTACTAAAGGTCACAACTCACACAGTACTAAAGGCCACAACTCACACAGTACTAAAGGCCACAACTCACACAGTACTAAAGGTCACAACTCACACGGTACTAAAGGCCACAACTCACACGGTACTAAAGGCCACAACTCACACAGTACTAAAGATCACAACTCACACAGTACTAAAGATCACAACTCACACGGTACTAAAGATCACAACTCTCACGGTACTAAAGGCCACAACTCACACGGTACTAAAGGTCACAACTCACACAGTACTAAAGGTCACAACTCATACTGTACTAATACAGTACTAAAGGTCACAACTCACACGGTACTAAAGGCCACAACTCACACGGTACTAAAGGCCACAACTCTCACAGTACTAAAGGCCACAACTCACACAGTACTAAAGGCCACAACTCACACGGTACTAAAGGCCACAACTCACACGGTACTAAAGGCCACAACTCACACGGTACAAAGGGGGAAACTCACCAGTAAAAAAGGTCACAACTCAACGGTTTTAAAGGCACAACCCCAACGGTATAAAGGCAAACTCATAAAGGTACAATCCCGGAAAAAAAAGGTCAAAAAACCACATCAAAAACCCCCAAAAAAACCTTAAAAAGACAATACAGTAAAAAGGCAAACTCAACGTACTAATCCCCTGGGTACAAAAGGCCACAATCAAAACGTAAAAAGGCCCAAAACTCACACTTACTAAAGGCCACAACTCCACAGTATAAAGCACAACTCACCCAGTACTAAAGCACAACTACACGGTACAAAAGGCCCAAATCACACGGTACAAAAAAGGCACATCACACAGTATAAAGGCCAAACAACTCAACGTACTAAAGGTCACAACTACACGTACTAAGGCCAAACTCACACGTACAAAAGGCCACAACACACGTACTAAAGGCCACAATCAAACAGTACAAAAGGCCCAAACTCACACTACAAAAGGGCCCAAACCCCCGGAAAACCAAAATTTTTTTCCCAGGTTTTTAAAGCCACACCCCAAAAAGGGTAAAAGGCCCCCTCACACTGGACAAAAAAAAGGTAAACTCACCCCGTATTTAAGGTCAAACTAAAATGTATAGTCCACCCCTGCGTAGTCCCTCCCCTGTTGAACACCCCCTATAATCAACACAAAACCCAGTAAAAGGGGGAGGATTTTGTAAGAGAAAAAGAGTATTTTCTGTAAAAGCTCAGACATCTGTCCACCACAACATTAGACATTGGAGTTTACAGCTTAATGACTTGTTTATGGATTGGAAGTCCAGATGAGAGTCTGCTAAGAGGGAGCTTTCATGTACCTTAAAATAGGTTGTTTTTTTGTCTGTGCCTTCTCGCCATGTGTAAGATTCGGATCAGTGTGCAGGGAGTAACCAGCGATTTTTTTGGAACAAAACTGTGCCTCCACTTTCTGCCAGAAGGCCAGTGAATATGCAGCTCATGATTAAGCATCAGCTGGCATCTCGTACAACATTATTGTCAGAAAAATAAGGAAAATCACAGACACAACGTCAAAGGGTGCGCCCAGACATCGGCATCTCAGCACTTTCGGGGGTTATTTGATAAGTCTTGACAACCAAGCTGGGCCTCTGCAATGAGATGGTTCAGGAGACCCAAGTCTACAATAGTGGATATATGATCTCTCTACAAAAGCTGGACGGCTTCCAATTCCAATGCTGATCTTGCCTCACTTAGCCCCAGTTGTCAGATGTTTAAATTTCCTATTCAGTTTTGTGTGTACTTTTTGTGAAATTAATTTCACTTAGCAACCAAGAAAAGGAAGATCTAAACACATCCCTAAAGCCTCGAACGACAAGGGGCCGCATGCCGTGAGGGATAATATTCTAGGGCACCGCGCCTCTGTCTGGGGGAGAGATGTGTTCGTTTTTAGCATTTTAGTTTTTTTAAACTGATACAATCCCAGCAGAAAAACTCCATGGAATAATCATGAAAATGACCAAATCTGCGCTTTTATTGTACTTTAAAGGAATAAAATTTTCCAATTTTTGAAATTTACTAAAATTTCCCCTAATTTTGCAAATTTTTTGTGCCTTCCTCCCCATGGACCAAAAAGTTGTGTGAATGCATGCAAGACAATGCTAAACTCCTTCAGTTGTCTTATAATGTGCTCCTTTAATTTTTGCCCCTTTATTTTTATTTTGTTTTTTTAAATGAGATCTTCATCCAAGTGCAATAGTTTCACCAAAAAAAAGGGCAAGGTTTGGGGCGGGGATAAGCCTTCTATAATAAAGGTAAGGGCCGACAAAAACCACTCCAAACCATCCAGGCACTAAAGTATGTGTAAAGGTCTGGGATCAATTGTCCCAGTTTGCCGAAAACCCAGGGAGACCCAAACTTGCTCCTGGCTTTCACTAGGGTGCAGGCCCCCAGAAAATTTTTCCCCAAAAAAAGCCCCAAAGTGCGGGGCGATGAAAAGCCCTTTTATAATAAAAAGGTTTAAAGGGGCCCAAAAAAAAACCCCCAAACCCTTTTTAGGCGCTAAAAATATTTGCAAAGGGTCTGGAATCAAAATTTTTCCCCCCCTTTCCGAAAAAAAACCCGGGAGACCCAAAAATTTCTCCTGGGTTTCCCTAGGGTTTCAGCAAGTTAATTTCCCCCAACAAAACCCCAAAAGGGAATCTCACCAAAAATAAAATTCTAGTGGGCACGTAATGGGAAATTTTAAAAATTTCATATTGTTAAATTTCCCGACGCCAGGTAAAAATATAGGTTAGTGAGCTCAAAGAAGTGAAGGGGAGGACGTGCTCATGCAATGTTTCCAGAAATTAGTGAATTTTGTTACCCGTTTAGCTTAAAGGGAACCTTAGGTTTACCATACTGGGCATTCCCACCCTTTGGGTTTACATCCCCCTTTAGGCTTAAAGCGGTTGTCTAAATTGCTTTGTTTGACAGGCCTTCCTTCATTTGACGCTTCAAGTCACACATCAAAGGGGTTAAAAAGGGTGTGGGCAGTTTTAAAGCGTAAACTGACATTTTTTTTATTTCTCCCAGCTAGCCCGTTAGAGGGAATTTTGGTTTTTGGAGGGTCTAAACGCGGGCAAAAAAAATACAGGCTTAAAGGTTAAAGTTTGTCAGGGGAAAATAAACAAGTCCTGCGCTGTAAAAAAAAACAAGGGTTTCTTTGGCAGAAAGAGATGGGGCGGTAAAACCCAGGGCTTTTTTCAACAACAAAAAGAAAAACTGCTCTAAAAAAAGTAAGAAAGAAAAATCAGATCCGGGAAAAATATTTGTTAATTTTTCTTTTGTTCGGGGCAAAGGTTTAAAAGATCAGTGTGATGGGAAAACCCTTTTTTTTGGGTTTTGATAAAGGGGTTTCCCCAAATGGGCCCTCCAGTTTTTGGGAAACTACAATCCCAAACAGGGTTTATATTTAAACTTAAAAAATGGGAATGATGGGAGTTGTAGTTTGCCAACAGCTGGAGGGCTGCAGTTTGAGAAAGCCTGGTTTAGATGGAGAGAACTGGGCCACATGTAGTTAGTTACAGCCCCTTAAAAAACCCCGTGTTAACCTCCCTAGTTCTACCTTTCACTAAAAAAACATACCAATCTCTACAAATAGGAGTATAAGGATACAAAAAATTTGCCTTTCCCAAGGGGTAAAATTTTTTGCGAACCCCCACAAAACATGAAACACATTTACTTTTGAGGCAGAATTCTGGTAAAATTTGAAAATAGGGGCACCACACTTTCATCCCAAATTAATATACTTTTGGCCGTCCCCTAAGAAAAGGGGCACAGTTAAAATTTTTTGGGGTGTAAATTTAAAGGGGTTGTCTCATTTCCTGATGTTTTTATGTTAAAGTTCTTGCAAAAACAAGTCATTTGCATTTTGTGTCCTTAACGTGTCCAACCTACCCTAGTATCCCCTTTTTTGGGGCTCTTTAGTCCTCAGGTACTATAGGTTTGACCCTCCTTTTTTTAATTATGAAGGCTGCCCCCCTGGTTGCTTAGTACAGACCGGCTTCTAATGCGCCTAGTAAAAGGGGCAGTAAACATCCCTAAATTAAAGTAAAACCAGAAACGGACTGAAGTAAGCCGAATCAATGTAGTGAGACAACCCCTTTAAGAACGTCATGCACTACAAAATGCGGTCAACTAAAAGATGGCGTAAAGATCCTCAAAGGTATCTTAACATGCATCAGATTTATTAACACTATGATAAAATGCTTATATTTTAGGCTAAGGGCCACATGTATGTGAAAACCGTCTAGTTGTAAGACTTTCTCTGTTGCCCATAACAACCAACCAGAGCTCCCCTTTCATTTTATTTAGTGCTTGGAAAAATTAAAATGGAGTCCTCTGTTTGGTTGCTATGGGCAAAAAAAATGCTAGAGTAGACGTTTTCACCTTTGCCCACTAAGTGTTTTAGTAAATCTGCCCCGTAATTAAAGTTGTTACGGGAAATTTTAAAAACAGAATTACAAGATGTTTTGGTTTGGTTGTGGTGTCCATGGTTAAAACAGGGGAAAAAAAAAGGGTGCAGTGGTGAAGTCCCATAGAAAAAGGACAAATGTTTTTCTTTTTAGTTGTGTTTGGCATTAAATACTCTATGTTCCCGCAAAAGGGGGCATGGGACATTTTGTACCCTAGCCCTTTGGTTGCGCTGAAAAACGGGGAAAATAGCCAAATGTGGTCCAAAAGAGACTGCTTCTCCTCTGTCTCTCTCTATGGGCCCACCGCATCTCCGCTGCAGAATCTGTTGGGGAACACTTTCACGGTATCCGAATGAATACATATGACAGACGACAAAACATGGGCCCCATGTATGAAAATGGTTTTGGGGTCAAAAACTCTCTTTTCCCCCATAGCAACCAAACCCCCTTTTAAATTTTTTATTGGGACTATAAGGAAAAAAAAAGGGGGGCTCCCGAAATTTGGTTATATGGCAACAAAGAAAGGGCCCTTTGACCCCAAAACAGTTTTCATAAAATGTGGCCCCCATGCAAATGTTTCTCAAACCAGTCCTCAAGAAACCCCCCAACAGGGCCCAAATTTTCAGGAATTTTCCTTTATATGCAAGGGGGGATTCATTTTGTCAGTGCCTCTGCACAGGGATTCATTTTTTGTCAGTGCCCTTTGCAAAAGGGGTTATATAAATTTTTGCGTGCCTTTGCACCCGGTGATATTTATTATGGGTCAGTGCCTTCTGCACGGGATATCATTTTGTCAGTTGGGCCCCTTTTCAAGGTGATTTCATTATTGGGCATTTCATTCTGTGGGAGATTTCCGAAAAATGACCCGTTTTTTTGGGTCCTTTAGGAAATGGAGTTAGTAACACTGCCCCATGTGGAGGCCTTAAATATAATGGGTATGGCCTGGGTTGCTGATTTAAAACCCGGGGATGCCCCGACCCGTGTTTCCCCTATAAGAAATATGGAAGCGGTTTTATATTGTTCTGAGATGTACATGTTGTCCTTTAAGGGCTGATGAGTGCAGTAGTATCACCCTCTTTTTTATGCAAGGTAAAGGTAGTATTACATGCTAGCCCATTCTCCCAAAGCAATAGCAGCTCTGTCAGATTTATTGACACTTTCACCCTTAGGCTATGTTCACACGGTGTATTTGCAGGGCGTAATTACGCCCCGCAATTACGGCGTGTGACCGGGGGCGGGGCGGGATCGGGGGCCGGCACTTCGCCGGCCCATAGACTTGAATTGCCAGCGGCGCGTATACGCCGCTAGTAATTCACATGTCAATTATCTCCCCGCCCGGTGCTTCGCCGGGCGGGAGGAGACGTAATCCATAGTTCTCTATGAGAACTGTGAATTACCGTAATGAATGGGCCGTTTTTGGCCCGTAATTGGCGCACTTCGGCGCGTAATTATGGACCGAAATACGGCCCATTTTAAGCCGTGTGAACATGCCTTTAGCCTGTATGCACCAGAGCCGTCTGACAGCTGCTGCCCCTCCTGGACTCCATATGGGCAAACCGGCATATAGATAGATCAGGAGTGTAAAGGGTCAACACTCGGCTCCTGGGAATTGCTCAGAGTCAGCTACAAGCAGTTGTCTTCAGCTACTCACATACTGCGGTCCTGGGGTAGATGACCAAAAGTCATGCACATACTGCGGATTTAGCATCCGAGGACCAACAACTGAGCGAGGAGCTGACATGCTGGACTGCTGAAGTTATTACCGTCAGATTCCTGCCTGAATCAACTATGAATTGGAGCAGTAACGTAACCATTGATCCATAAGAACTGAAGATTTATAGTCAGAGCTTTGTGGTTAAAAAAAGCCCTATCACTGTGTTGTATTCGGGCCAATTTTGAAATATCTTCAATCCGAAGGTAATAATAGACTTTTACAACTTATATCCAGGGGGGGAAAGGCTGGGACTATTACTGTTCCATGAATGTTTCTCCTAAAGATAGATGATCAAATTGGTCACTCTTAGGCAATGTTCACACGGCTTATTGCCGGCGTAACTGCGGGGACGTATTTCGCCCGCAATTACGCCGGCCCCCGTGCAGCGGGGGCTGGGCAGCGGGGCCAGCAGCCCGCCGGTCCCGTAGACATGCATTTTACAAGGTGCGTATACGCCGTGAATAAATCACAATATGGCGAGCGGGGAGAGGAGACGGAATCCATAGTTCGCTATGAGAACTGTGGATTACCGTAATGACCGGGACGGATTTCAAAATAAGCCGTGTGAACATGGCCTTAGGCTACGTTCACACGGGTTATTTCTGGGCAGATTTAAGAGCGTATTAACGGCCACAGGTACGTCCAGTCTAAAATAATGGTCAATTAATTTCAATGTAAAATATGCGTTGTCGTTCACACGACGCTTATTTTCAAGACGTATTGACGCCGCGTACTCGCGGCGTCAATGCGATCGTAAAATCAAGTCTCCTGTCAATTATTGAGGCATATTTGTGTCGAAAAAACCCCATTGGAAATAATGGGAATCGTATTTACTGCGTGAGATATATCCTGCGTACGTGCCACACTTTTGTGACGTATTTGCCACGTAATTACGTCGCAAATACGTTCAGGGTTCAAATAGAGTTCACAGTCTCTAGCCATGAATTTCTAGGTTTTGTTTCAATTTTTGGGGAGGGACAATGCTAGATTCAGATTTTTGCAGCTAATATTCTTCACAAAGCATGTGCATGTCTTAAGGAGAGGAGGTCATCCATAATTCCTAACGTATTTCCCGGCGCAACTCCAGACGTACTTCTGTCGTATTTTCTGGGCGTAAATACACCCAGAAATAATGCGTGTGAACATAGCCTTACATATAGACCAAATAAAGTTGTTGGACACAAACACCTGTCTGCTATAGGCTCATATTGTGCAAAAACTCTATACACAGCTACCAGCTGGACATAAGCCAAAAAGACACTTTTTTGGCATACATCAATTTCACAGAAATTGTGAGATTCTCCCAGTGTGTACAACAAACATAGACATGTCCAATAAGGTCTTGTTAAGTCATCCTATAGCTGCAATCTCAGATGCCCATCTAATGTTTATTGAGACTCCTTAACTCTACCCTAAGGGTGCTTTCACACAGTGCGTTTTTGATGCTTAATGCATTTTTTGTGCAGGAAGGCACAGCAATTAATGCTGTACATTGTTGTACAAAAATCGCTGCAAAAACCACGGTAAAATTGCGCTTTTTACCATGATTTTTGTGCAGCAATGTACAGCATTAATTGCTGTGCCTTTCTGCAAAAAAATGCATTAAAAACGCACTGTGTGAAAGCACCCTAAATGGCAATAGGATCTGAGCATGGCACAATAATTTCTTCTGAAGGGAGATCAGCTGCTGCCAGAGGCTTCAGACAGCAGCTTACTTTCCTCTCCTCATTCAGAACACATGCACACTCCGTTACACTGAGCATGCATGAGTTTGTAAGGGGAGAGTGATAGGAGAGAGCGCTGCAGACAGAATGAGGAATGTGCATGGCCAACACAAAGCTCTCAGATCAACATCTTCTCCACCACTAACAGAAGTGCAAAACAACGAAAGGTATCAGCAAACATAAGAGTGACCCTTCCTGTGGTAAAACCACTACTACCCCTGCAAATAATATTTTTGGACATTAAAAAGCATGTGCGAGTATGTTAGATTGAGATTACACTGTGTATACTGTATGTATATGTACACATGTATACGTACACATGCATATACATATATATATGTATATATGTCACAAAAGTAAGTACACCCCTCACATTTTTGTAAATATTGTATTATATCTTTTCATGGGACAACACTGAAGATATGACACTTGGATACAATGTAAAGTAGTCAGTGTACAGCTTGTTTAACAGTGTACGTTTGGTGTGCCCTCAAAATAACTAAACACACAGCCATCAATGTCTAAACTGCTGGCAACAAAAGCGAGCACATACCCAAGTGAAAATGGATATATTTTAGCTCCAAAATGTCATGTGACTTGTTAGTGTTACAAGGTCTCAGGTGTGAATTGGGAGCAGGTGTTATCGCTCTCTCATACTGGTCACTGGAAGTTCAACATGGTACCTCATGGCAAAGAACTGTTTGAGGATCTTTAAAAAAAAAAAAAAAAAAAAGTTGTTGCTCTACATAAAGATGGCCTAGGCTATAGGAAGATTACCAGCACCCTGAAACTGAGCTAGAGCACATCCTCAAATGGAAGGTGAGGAGCACAAGGTCTGTAACATCCACCAGCTCCGTGATGTTGTCATGGAGGAGTGGAAGAGGATTCCAGTGGCTGCAACTTGTGAAGATCTAGTGACCTCCATGCCCAAGAGAGTTAATGCAGTGGTGGAGAATAGTGGTGGCCACGCAAAATATTCACACTTTGGGCACAATTTGTCCATTGTCACTTAGGGGTCTACTCACTTTTGTTGCCAATGGTTTAGACATTGATGGTTGGGTGTTGAGTTTTTTTGAGGGCACACCACATTTACATGGTTATACAAGCTGTACACCGACTACTTTACATTGTATCAAACTGTCGTATGTTTAATGTTGTCCCATGAAAAGATATAATACAATATTTACAGAAATGTGAGGGGTGTACTGACTCCTGTGAGACTTGGTTCACCTTGTGATCATGGTTGATTTACGATAGCATGAATGGTGCTGCAAACTTTGCCCCACTGGAACACCCTAAAAGGGAGGGCATGATGCAAGGTAAGAACATAGCTCTTTATAAAACCAGTCATGCCAGAAAAATCCCTCCCAGACATAGCTATCCCGACAGCCCAGATACAAGAGATGACCGTCTCATCCCTCAGCCCCCTTAAGCTACAATCATCATCTTATACGGCCTCACTCACAAGCAATAGGGTTCGGATTAGGGTGAACAAACAGGTGGGAGACTCATCAGTCATGCCTCTAGAACCCCTAGCCCAGGCTTCATGCTTCTCCATAACTCCATCTAGTCCAGCACAGCTCATCCGACGCTCTCTGCACAATGCACTTTCCACCGCTCTCTTCTACACTTGGCACCGTAGGCTACACCTGTCAGCACACACCAGGACGTCTGAAGGTTCCTGTAACAGGACAGCTGGCAAGCCGCATCTACACTGATAGTAAGCATCAGCGTGCCAGGAGCTTACTATGTAAAGTCACAGTCACAAAAAAAACATAGATTAGTGCAGGAGCTTGCACTTTTCTATACATTATGTAAAAAAAACCAAATGTTAAACTGGATCCTTGGAATCCATCAGACACATCCGTTTAATGTATACGGCTTGGTGTGTAGGTTAAACGGATGCCAGGCATGTGGCGTGTACCTAGCCTTAGCTGTCAGAATTATGATATTAAAGGGGTTTTGCCACGAAGTAAAATTGACGTGGGAAGTTTATAAATTAAATAACAAACATTTTCACCATTTATCATTATTAAAAATTCTGGACCGTCTTTATTTTAGCTGCTCCTTTAGTGATCCATTGTTTACAGCTCATCTCCAGGGGATACGACCAGGGCTGAGAGCTCCTCAGTCATGGTTGCACATGCTCAGACATCACCTCTCCTCTCAGGCAGCTAATGAGTGTTCAAACCCTAGGTGCGGTCATTCTACTCCTGTCCTCTGTCCTCCTTAGTAATTAGTCAAACAGTGCAAATAAATAAAAAAAAGAAATCTCAATGAGGTCTGTGCATTGATAAAGAGAAATAAAATCCATAGGTTTGGTTCCTGCAGGGATTTGAACCTAGGACCCTTGTGCCTGTAGACAAAAGTTTTACCTCTGAGCTACAATGTAGCTACTTACAGTTCTACACTTTGACTACAGAGAGGAAAGGACTGGTGATGTCATCCTGCTGGGTCACATGATAAGCAATTCAAACAAATCACACACGCCCCCTTCTGAGCACACAGAGCTGAAGAGCTGGATACAGGTGGTATGAAATAAGATCGTGGCAAAACCCCTTTAAAAGAGATATGGCTAACAAGAGGGTAAAGGAAATTTCTAACACGGCAGAAGAGGACAATTCAAAAGTGTTTTTACTGGTTTTTGGGTAAATGCTTCTATATGGAGAATCTGTCTGCTCTCCTGACATGTGTTTAAGCAAATACTTATATTCCCCATGTAATCATTTCCACCTGGAAACGCATGAATAAATTGGCAACTAGGTGTTGCCATTCCTTTACTGTCAGCACAGACTGGACAGCAATTTTTCCTGATCCACCCATACACATGCACACTCCATTGGGCTGTGCATACATGTGTCCTGAATGGAGAAAGGGGCGAAAGATGCTAGACTCTTCAGGCATAACTTATCAGGGGCAGCTCCAATCTGATCTCTGCTGACATTATAAGGTGCAAAATTAAGGGCACCATACACATTAGATGGTGTGCCAGAAATCTCCAGATTTAGTGAATAGTTCTCTAATGTCTCTGGCTAGCTCCTCTGTTTACAAACACCCTCCAATGACAAGGGGAACACTCTGCTGCTCTGCTATTTATTCATACATTTTCAGGAGGAATAACACAGATACAACAACACATAGAGCTTTAACAGGGGAGTCCAGCAAACAAACAAAAAAACAAAAAAACCTCAAATGGCTTGTCTGAGTCTACATTCATATCTCTATGATGTTTTCTGTGCTAATTTGTGCTTTCCCTACATGCCTCAATCGTCTGAACCTCCCATGCCCACCTCCAAGATTTTTCATGTGCGGCATCAGTTCTCTGAAACAGGCTACCGCGGGTGATCAGGCACACTCAGAACTCTCATAGCTTTAAGAGGGCCCTGAAAATACATTTTCTCAGTCTGGCCTACCAAGATCCCTAATTGCTAAACCCCCTACTCTCTAACACACACATTTCTGTCACTCTCTTCAATTCGGCACTTATCTGTATATAGATGTACTGTCAAGGTGGCAGGTTCATCCGAATTCTACGTATAACAACCCCATATTTATGTCACATGGCTGGACCATTGTAAATCTAGCACTTCTTACCCTTCGTCTCACCCGTACACCCTAATAGATTGTAAGCTCTTGCGAGCAGGGCCCTCACCTTGTGTCTCATCTGTAAGTAGCCTTTCATTATGCAATGTATTTCTTTTGTCTGTACCTACACCCTCCAAATTGTAAAGTGCTGTGGAATATGGTGGCGCTATATAAAGATTATTATTATTCCATGTAGCCAACCCTTTCTGCAGCATTTACTGTGTGAAAGTTATTTCCTTTGCCCTGTAAAATTACAAGTCCCAGGATCCTTTGCATTGCTTCCTCCCCACCTCAGTCTCCGTGCACACCCTCTGTTGTCTCCCTCATGATGAAAGCTTTGGAAGTCAGGACTGAAGAGATGTAGCTGTAAAGGTTGCCCTGAAAAAAGCCAAATCTCTTGACACATGATTTCTTGGGTTTAACACAGAGCCGATTCCTGTTTCCCCATAAAACTATGGGGCTTCTTGTAATAAAACAGCCAAAGTAAAAAAATACAGGAAATCCACAGAAAAATGGATGTAACTACATCACAAAAGTGCCGGAGTTTGGGAGAAAGATTATTTAAAATATTTTTTTTCCACTGGACAACCCCTTTAAGAAAAGATGCCCCTGTATTCCGATCTCATAGAAGATGTGAGCATTTGCTGTAACAGACAATAGGCGATCTGACAGGTCCGCTAGAGGTCGTCATGTTCTTCTTATTGATGATCAGTATAAGATTTATGTTACATTCGGTTATAATTATTAAAAGCATCACAGACCTGGTCAATACGCTGCAGTCACACAATAGTCACATTGTTTCTCTGCACAGGTCATTTTTTCCAGCGAGCGACGATGCTTCCAGGATGTTGTTCCAGAAAAATGTCTGAATAGAAACCCTAAAGGGAAAAAACAGCAAAGAAATCTTCAAATGAGGTCACACATAAATAACACAAATAGTATTACAGTGACACAGAACAATCCAACAGCTCCAGTCCAAGGAGAAGTCTTATGTCTAGAACAGACACACAATCTCCAGCATATTTAAGTCCTGGGAAGTCAAGTTTGGTAGCCCAGAGGTGTCCACCCTGCTTTCCTGGAGGCCTGAAATATAACCCTGATTATTTAGAGATACAGAAATGACTGCAAAGTTACTGCAAAAGACTAGACCTAGCTGGACTAACTCTTTATATACATCCTATTAGGGAATTTGCACATACTAGATAAATGGTCTGAACTTCGGATCGGACTCTGACTGGCCCACAGGTGAGCCGGCCCCTGGCCATGGCAGGTTTGGAGCTGGTTTTCAGAAGGAGAGCCAGAAAGTAAGAGGCAGAGTGCAGGAGTAATATGTAGTACGTGCAGTCATGTACAGTAGCTATAGGATGGGTCACAGGAATCCACTCCACTGGCTGGGCCCCCAAGAACAGATCAACTCCACTGGCTGGGCCCCCAAGAACAGATCAACGCCACTGGCTGGGCCCCCAAGAACAGATCAAAAGCCACTGCTGGGCCCCCAAGAACAGATCAAAAGCCCCCTGGCGGGCCCCCAAGAACAGATCAACGCCACTGGCTGGGCCCCCAAGAACAGATCAACGCCACTGGCTGGGCCCCCAAGAACTGATCAACGCCACTGGCTGGGCCCCCAAGAACAGATCAACGCCACTGGCTGGGCCCCCAAGAACAGATCAACGCCACTGGCTGGGCCCCCAAGAACAGATCAACGCCACTGGCTGGGCCGCCACGAACAGATCAACGCCACTGCGCTGGGCCCCAAGACGATCAACGCCACTGGCTGGGCCCCCAAGAACAGATCACGCACTGGCGGCCCCAAGAACAAGATCAACGCACTGGCGGGCCCCCAAGAACATATCAACTCCACTGGCTGGGCCCCCAAGAACAGATCAACTCCACTGGCTGGGCCCCCAAGAACAGATCAACGCCACTGGCGGGCCCCAAGCACACATCAACGCCCCCGGCGGGCCCCCAAGAACAGATCAACGCCACTGGCGGGCCCCCAAGAACAGATCAACGCCACTGGCGGGCCCCCAAGAACAGATCAACGCCACTGGCGGGCCTCCAAGAACAGATCAACGCCACTGGCGGGCCCCCAAGAACAGATCAACGCCAGTGGCGGCCTCCAAGAACAGATCAAACGCCACTGGCGGGCCTCCAAGAAACAGATCAACGCCACTGGCGGGCCCCCAAGAACAGATCAACGCCACTGGCGGGCCTCCAAGAACAGATCACGCCACTGGCGGGCCTCCAGAACAGATCAACGCCACTGGCGGGCCTCCAAGAACAGATCAACGCCACTGGCGGGCCTCCAAGAACAGATCAACGCCACTGGCGGGCCACCAAGAACAGATCAACGCCACTGGCGGGCCTCCAAGAACAGATCAACGCCACTGGCGGGCCGCCAAGAACAGATCAACTCCACTGGCGGGCCCCCAAGAACAGATCAACGCCACTGGCGGGCCCCCAAGAACAGATCAACGCCACTGGCGGGCCCCCCAAGAACAGAACAACGCCACTGGCGGGCCTCCAAGAACAGATCAACGCCACTGGCGGGCCCCCAAGAACTGATCAACGCCACGGGCGGGCCTCCAAGAACAGATCAACGCCACTGGCGGGCCTCCAAGAACAGATCAACGCCACTGGCGGGCCTCCAAGAACAGATCAACGCCACTGGCGGGCCTCAGGCACCCCAGTCTGTCACTGCTTAGTGTCCTCCTGTATTAGTGGAGAGGCCCTACAACAGCCAACTCCAGGTATGGAAGTCCCAGATGAGTGATGCCACCATTAGTCCTCCATCTAAATTAACCCATGGGCTATAATGGAACCAGTTTAAAGGGGTTGTACCATAAAAGACATTTATCACCTATCCACAGAATAGGTGATTGTCTGATCACTGGGAGTCCCGCTCTGGTAACCCCATCGATCGCTAAACAGGGTCCCCAACATAGCTGAACTTAGCAATCTCCGTTGCTCCCATACACTTTGAATGGAGCAGCACTATGAATGTTTGACCACTGCTCCACTAACTCATTCCATGCAGCAGTATTGCATCAAGAAAGGATGAGGTTTCAGGGACACTTTTTTAGCGATTGGTGGGGGTCCCAGCAAAATGACATTTATCACCTTTCTTGCTGATCGGGGATGTCTTTTGTGGCTCTACACCTTCAGTAGCTAAATCAGAGAAAATCTTAAAAAGCTCCTGGTTCTCCCTGAGCTTTACCCTAGCCTGAAATGGCAATATCGAGTTTTCTAGAGGCAATACAGATTCATCACAATGACCAGTGTGCACATTTCATCTGAAATCCTGCTCTACCAGAACTGAGCAAATCCTTCTGCAAATAAAGTGATTTGATCAACAGACCCCCCTCAATGCCACACATTTCACTGCCAAAGTCACCTGGCACGAGAAGAAAGCAGAAGTAGGTAAGTGTTAAGTTCACAAGCCAGGCTGTCCCCGGCCACAGCAAGAAGTGACTGTGACATAGAGCAGAGTTTATTACAAGTCCTCCAGCAAATCACCAGAAAATATATTTGTGACAAACACTTGAGACGTGTCAACAAGGTCTGACCTTAATCCGTCAGCATGTAGCAGGCCTGAAGATACAAAGGAGAGCGCAACACAAGCAATAATCTCTCCGCGACGCAGGCAGATCGCGCATGTGGTGCTACTGGCCGGGCTAGAAAAAAAAATTTTTTTTAAATATTTATATAAAACCCACAATAAAAGGCCAAAAAGGGGTTATATATCATAGGCCCTGGTGGGGACTGGTACCCTTTATGCCAATACAATATTGTGCCAAAGTCTACAAAACTAAATGAGTGTGGTACACTCACAAGATCAAAAATACTAAAGGTGGTTATAGCATTGAAATAAAAGTAGCAATGGTAAAATTATACATACTACACACATATAATATACATAATATATATATAATACAATTTTATACATATAACATATATACATATATATATATAAATATATATATAAATAAAATATACTATAAAAAATATATATACATAAATATATATTACATATATATATACATATATTATAAACATATATATATATACATAATATATTAAACAATATTTTCAACATATATATATACACAACATATATATACACACATATATATAACACATATATATACCATATATATATACACATATATAATATTACATATATAAAACATATATATACATATATATAAAAATATATATACACATATATATACTATATATTTTACATTATAATATACATAATAAAAATAACATATATACATATATAACATACATATATATATATATACTAAATATTACATACATATATATATATACCATTTATATATATAACAATAATAGAACAATATAAATATATAACATCATATAAAAAATAATACATATAAATACAACATATATTATAAACCAAATATAATATACAAAATATATATCCATAATTAGCTTTAAATAATCATAATATATATATAAAATTACTACATATAAAACATATATATATTATACAACATATCATAACATACATTACAATCCCATACATATACATACATATACATATACATACATAATACTACATATCATATACAATTATATACATATACATATATTACATTATATAACATATACATATATATACATAAACATAAAATTACATATACAAATATATACCCCCATAACATATTATATATACATATAATACATATATATACATATACAACATATTTTATTATAACATAATATACATATACATATAATACATACAACTTACATAAAACATTATATCCCATATACAATATATACAATATATACATATACTAATAACATAACATATAATAACATATATATATATATACATAAATATAAAACATATATATATACATATACATAATATATATACATATATATCATATCAATATAATACATATACATTAAAATTAACATATAATATACATATACATATAAAAATAATATAAATATAATATATAATTATATAATATATATATATATAATAGATAATATATATTAATCTAAAATTGAAAGTGTGCGAGTGATCAAACAGTAGTTTCGGCACATGGGGTACCGCACTCGTATAACTAATGACAGAGTAAGGGATAGAGTAAGAAGTATAGAGCGGGCAAATAAAGAAAAGGATTGAACCAAAAGAAGAGGAGGAGAGAAAAAAAAAAAAAAAAACAGGGGGGAAAAATTATAAAAAACCCCAAAACACATAAGTAGAGAAGTGGTTTAAAAGATCAGAAAAAAATGGGTGTGAGGATAATGGTGTCCAGTCTTACCAGCGGAGTAGTCACTGAGAGGGGGCTGAATAAGGATCGATTGAGTTGCTATAATGGAGAAAATGAAGGCTAAGGTTAGAGGAATCTGATGAGATGGGGGAAAAGAAAGTGGAGACCAGGTAAGAGTGTATGGAGGAAGAGAAAGTGATGCTAGTAGAGTAATATATAGATAAGGAGACAATATCAGCTGGGGGAATAGTGTATGGATTAGAGGAAAGTTATATGAGATGTGCAGACACGAGGGGAACTTTTTATAGACTCATGGGAAAGAGAATTGGGCCTCTGCAGCGCCACCTGCTAGATTTATCATTCATGAAATCACATCACACTCCCCGAGTCTTGCAAAGCTCAGCGAGTCGGAAGTAACTTGAGGGACACTACATCCACTAGGTGGCTTTGAGGAGTCTTTTCCTATGAACCTTTCAGAATATGCTTAAATTTCAATGGAGCGAGCAAGGCACAAAAGTCGCCACACAACGACCTGGTGCCTCTCCCTAATGAGAAACGTCACCCTTTTAAGCAAAGAACTTTTTGAAACCAGGAATAAGCATCAGAATATTCTTTGACTCTTCAGGTCAGAAGTTAAGAGTGCAGTCGCTTGGAGTAAAAGGGTCAGCTTTAACTATAGAGCTGCTTTTTACAGCGACCGGTTAAAGGTCTCTGGCCTACCAGCTGCAATCGCTGAACAAGTAATTCTTCAAAATGGTGAAGGTCCAATGAAGCTTTATGATTAATCTAAAATTCAAGCCCTGGGCTGCTCACCCTGGACAACGCCACTGTTTTGGGTCTCAGACGTGACCCCATGTGTCTTCTAACTATGAACAGACAGCGCTGGAAGTCTTCTCAGAGCAGCATAAACTTTTCCATGGTACATTTCGGAGTTTGAGCACGTTGCAGCCTGTCAGCAGCGATTGTCTCATTCTTCACCGTTTTCCAAAGCAAACACAGCAATGTTATGAGCGCTGTCAGGAGGAAGCTTGCATGTTGACTCTGAGGGTTGTCAGTCAGGGCCCAAGCAGTTTCCGATTTGGTTCTTACAAAAGTGGGTCATTAATTTCATTTACTTTAAATTTTTCCCCGGGTTAAAAGGGAAAAAATCTTATATCCTAAAGTTCATCTATTTCAAACCCTGGGGACACATTAGTTTTGAAGAGAGCAAGTTTTTTTTGTTTTAAAATTTAAAACAATGTACATTTTGTCAGGGGTGTTCTCTATGGGTTCACAAGCTGGGGCCACCAATATTCCCTATAATAAAAGTACACCTTTAGAATCCAAATGTAATGGCCCTTTAAATTCATTTGTTTATAAAATTTATTGAGGATTCAGGGGGAGGGGCCCTACACAGAAAATCAAACGCAAAATTTTCTCTCCCCTTTTTAAAATCCGGCCCCACATCTGCTTACTGGTTTTTTAATGATATTCCCGGAAAAACCCCCACTCCCCCTTCAATGGAGCTGAGCTGTTATGTTAGCCCAATAGGGACAGGTGGGGAAAAAAAAAAAACGACCAAAAATTTTAAAAAAACCCTTTTTCAAATCAAATTAAACCCAAAAATCAGCGCTAAATGCTGCAAAAAAACTGCACAAAATTTGTATGGGGTTTGTTTAGGGGAATATTTTATAGGATTCCCTACAAATCTGTTTTTACTGTGAGCCCCCCCCTAGTGGTGGCTGCAGGCAGATACTTTTAAAAGGAAAAGAAAAAAAGCAATTTAGTGCCTGGAACTCTAACCTGGGTTTTAAAAAAATTAACCAACCCCCAAAAATCAAAACCCCCGGGGGGAAAAGCCAAATCAGAAAATTGATGCAGGCCCAATGCACAGTCCTTACCAACATGTATTAACAGCAAGATTGTCAGCAGACCCAATTTTGGTGTGAAAATCTTGCACAACAGGCTGCAAAACTTTTGGAGGTGTGACTTATAAGGGTGTTCCCACCCAAAAATTTTTAGCATTCCAAAAGGGTTTGCCACGAAAATTGATAGGTGCAAGTCCCCTTTTTGAAAAATTCCAAATGTTTTCCGTGTTTGCCGCTACTTTAAGTTTGTTTTATGGGAGTTCCCCGTTTAGTTTGAGGGTCCTTTTTTTGAGGGGGAAAGCTACAGGGTTTCAGAGAAAGCACACTTTAAAATTTGGAAAAAAGGGCCGGGGGGAAAAACACAATGGCACCCAAACAGAGGGGAAGGGGTGGCTTCTCCCAAAGGCCCCCCTTCCTGACCAAAAAATTTATTTAAAAATTAGGGTTTGGCAAAAAACATCACCGGCCACTTTTTTAGGTACCCATGCTAAATAACGGGTTGGACCCCTTTTGCCCTTTAGAACTGCCTCAATTCTTCGTGGCATAGGGTTTTAACAAGGTGTTGCAACAATGGCTCAATTGGTTCCAAAGGGGGGAAAGAGTGCCAAAAAAATATTCCCCAACCTTTACACCACCACCCCAGCCCCCGAACCGTTGTTACAAGAAAGGAAAGGATCCATGCTTTTATGTTGCTGACGCCAAATTTGACCCTTTCCATCCGTTTTGCAGCAGAAAAACGAGGGCTCATCAGACCAAGGGAACCCTTTTTCCAATTTTACTGTCCAATTTCGATGAGCTTGGGCAATTGGGGGCCTCAGTTTCCTTTTTTTAGTGGGAAAAGGGGTGGGCCCCCCGGGGGTGGTTTTCTGCTGCTGGGAGCCCATTGCCCCAAAAAGGTTTTCCGTATGTGCGTTAAGGGGGATGCTCTTCTGCCTTTCCTTGGTTTTTTTAAAGGGGGGGGCTATTTGAGTCATGTTTTCCTTTCTATCAGCTGAAAACCGTTGCCCCTTCTCCTTTTTACCCCTGGCATTTAACAAAGGGATTTTTCCCCCCACAGGACTGCCCCCCTCACTGGATGTTTTTTTTTTTTGGACCCTTCTCTGTAAACCCTTAAAAGGAAAAGGGTTTTGCGTGAAAATCCCAGGAGATCAGAGTTTTTGAAAAAACTCAGACCAGCCCTTTTGGCCCCCAACAAACCAAAGCCACATTCAAAAGGGACCCCAAATCCTTTTTTCCCCCCTGATGCTCGGTTTTAACTGAAAGGGGATTGTCTTTACCCTGTCTACATGCCCAAATGCAATGAGTTTCCCCCATGTGATTTGGCTGTTAGAAAAATTTAAATGTTAACGAGCAGTTGGGGCAGGTGTACCTAAAAAAAGTGGCCCGGTTTAGTGTTTATCCAAAATTCAACAAAAGAAAAACCCCTTTTAAAATTTAAATTTTTTAAAACTATTCATGAAAAATATCACAAAAAAAAAAACCCCAATGCAAAAAAAACTCTAGAGATAAATTTCTACAATAAAAACATTATAATACCATAAATTTCCCTCTTTCTAAAAGGAACATGATAGAGGGTTTTCTTTACTCAGGGGGACCCGGGGCCCTTGTTTTTCCCCGTGGTTATTTTACAGAGAAGATTAAAACCCAAACCCATTGGGTTTCCAAAAAAAAGGCGTCCCAAATAGGCAAAGACAGAAAAAATCCCTTTCAATTGCCCTATTTTTAAAAACCTATCACAGTGATCTGGGTAAATTTGCCCAGATGGAGGGCGGGGGCCCCCCGGACTCTTTAAACCCCAAAATTTCCCCCATACTTCCCCATCCCGGGTACTTATATAGTAGATGGATATGGTAAATATGATGAAAAAAAAAAGTAAAATGACTCCCAAATTACTCCCGAGCGTTTCTCCCATTAATCAGGTTCACAGGGGAGACCAAAGTTAAGATGTTACGTCATGATGAGAGGACATCCCCACTAATGCATAACAAGCCCCCTCTTTAAATAAGCTTCAAAAACCATGTGCCGCAGCTTACCATCAACTTGCCTGTACGAGCGCGATCTCGGCCTTTTCCGGTTGTGATGACAACTTCCGTTTACAGCCGCAGTTACTTCCGTCTAAGTCGCGTCAATATGAGTCGGCTTCTTAAACCTTACTGCGCATGCGTTTGTTTCTTTATCCGCGCATGCGCCTGGTCTAAAACCGCATGAAGCCCTACGAATACAACAAACAGCGCACTACAAGAATGGAAAAGATTGCCCGCTCCATGCCACATTAATCTATTGCCCAATTTGATATTTTTAAAAAAAGATTGAGCCCCTTTTTTATTAGAATGCTTAAATGCAGGGGTGGTAAAATATACAAAAATAAGCTGCAATTTACTTAACATTATAATAGGTGCAAAAAATTAACCCCTATTCAAAAATAAAATAAAAAAAGGGGCCCCCACCAAAAGTAATGAAAAAAAAAAAGAGGGTAAAAAGAAAAAGGGAAAAGTCATACAAAAAAAAAATAAAAAAAAATAATAATATTTTCTTGATATAACAATCCCCTTTCCCCTTTTATATGTTTGATAAGACTCGGGTTTTAAAAATAAAAGGTTTTATATCCCCACCCCTAACAACTGCAAAAAAAAATCTTGACTAACCTATTAGCCTCAGCCTACTATATAGACATCGAAGTCACAGAAAGCATACCCAAAATGTAATGATTCATTTAAACCATTTGGACATACAGACTTCAGTCTGAATATCCATTGTGCCTCCTTCCTCAGGATTCTTTGATCCAAATCACCCTTCCGGGGGGGTGGGGGGGGGGGGCGTTTACTGTTTCTATTATCAAAAACTTAAGGAAAGGTAGAATCCCCACCATGAAAGTCCCACACATGCCGAGCAATTGTTGTTTCTCTTCTATTACGTATATCACCAGATGGTCTCCCACTCTACGGCGAAATTGGCGAATAGTTTTTCCTACGTAATAGAGACGGCACTCACACTGACAAAGATAAACAAGACCTTCAGACTTACAATTGAAGAAATCCCTCATTTAGTCTGTATGTCCAAATGGATTAAATGAATCATTACAGTTTGGATGCTTTCTGTGACTTCGATGTCTATATGAGTGGGGCTGAGGCAAAATTGGTCTAGCCCAAGATATTTTTTGCATTTGTTAGCGGGGGGATATCAAACCCGGTTTGGTTTTTAAAACCCCTTAGTCTTTTTCAAACTTTTCAAATGGGAAGGTATTGTGTATATTTAATGAAAAATTATTTTTTTATTTTTTTTTTTTTTGTATGTACTTTTCCCTTTTTGTATTTACCCTCTCTTTTTTCTTCATTACTGTGTGTGTTGGCTTCCTTTTTATTTTTATCTTTGGGTTAAATGGTTAATATTTTTTCAACCCTTGTTATTAGGGAAGAAAAATTGCGCTTAAATTTTGTAAATTTTTTCCCCCCCCTTTTCACTTAAGTATCTATTTAGATAAAAGGCTTATCTTTGATTATTTAAAAATTTAGAAATTTTGGGGGCAAATAGATTAGATGTTTCTTTTGGGTGCTGGGGTATCTTTTTTTTATTTTGTAGTGCGCCGTTTTGTTTTTGTAATTTAGTAGGTGGTGTCATGTGTTTTGTTATGACCCCGGGCCCTGCGCGGGGTAAAAAAACAAACGCATGCCCCCCAGGGTTTGGGTTTAAGAACGCAGGGACTTTATATTTTAGCGCGACTTTGAGGAAAATAAATGCGGCTGTAACCGGGAAATTGTATCCCAAACCCGGGAAAAAGGCCCCAAAATCGGGGCTTTTAAAGGCAATTTATGGTAAGCCCAAGGGACATGGTTTTTTAAGCTCTATTTTTAAAAAGGGTCTTATTATGCATTAGTGAGATTTTCCTCTCATCATGACGTAACATCCTTTAACTTTGGGCTCCCCCGTTTAACCTGATTAATGGGGGAAAGCGTGGGATTTAAATTTTGGGGGTCATTTTTTCTTTTTTTCTTTTATCATATTTAATATCCATTCCCCACTATATAAGTAGCCCTGGAAAGGGGAAGGGATAGGGCATTTTTAGGGTTAGAGGGCCTTGGGGGCCCCCCCATCGGGGCGATTATCCAGTCAAACTGTGATAGGATTTTTTAATAGGGCAATTTTTAGGGTTTTTTTTTTTGTCTTTGTTTTGGAACATATGATTGTGTTAAAATTTTCGTGTGTATAAAAAGCTTTGGGGAAAACGAAGCACCGGGTTTCCCTGGGTAAAGATACCCTCTATCATTTTTTCCTTTTAGTAGATGGTAATTTGTGGTAGTATATATGTGTATTGTATGTATTTATCTCTAGAGATTTTTGCATTGAGGGGGTTTTTTTGTGATATTTTTAACATGATATATCTTCTCCATGTCCAACTCCGCTTAAAGGGGTTGTCTCGTTGCAGCATTTGGCAGCTGTTTATGCTAGTTGCCAAGCAGAGCTTGTGAAATAGAGGGGCACGTTTCTCCTCCCAGCAGGGAATATCTTCTCTCTCTGCAGACGCGCCCTACAGGGTGCACAAGAGGATTTATTGTGTGTGAGCTGGTGGAAGAGAGAAGTTCTCAGCTGTCATTGGAAGTGAAACGATAGGTGTAACTCGATAGTGTATATCTAAATTTCTCGCTCTCTACATACTTTGTAACTAGAATGGGCATTTGACATTCAGGACCCTGGGAAAGATGGGTGATTTTTTTTTCTGTTTCTCTCACACACAGCGATATATCCTGCAGATTATTACACCTCTGACGGCTACAGATCTGCAGAACAAAACTATACGCTTTATCTGTTTATGTTTACATGGGACTGCAGATCTGTCGCAAATTGGTTTGCATGGGACTGCACCGTACAGCTGTTCTCTCTGGATGTAATCTGAATGGGGCTGCTATGTGCTCTTTCTGATTTACGTGGGACTGCACATGATCTCTTTCTGCTGCAGGACCTCTGATTGAAATCAGTGAATGACAACCTGTCCCGCACAGTACATTGCCCCAGCTGCACCTCTGATTGCAGTCAGTGAATGACGACCTGTTCCGCACAGTACATTGCTTTTAAAAATTGGAAGGGTAACACCCATCTGACTGATTAAATGATACATTCCTAGAAGGAATTAATGAGGAACCGCAAAACACAGAGTTATAAGAGAAGAAGAATTATTAAATTGGGAACACAAGGCTGAACTAAAACAGGCAGATAAGGTGGTGTCACAGGTCCTCTTTAAATGGGCCAGTTTTGTTTCTTTACAGGTCAAGTATGGTCCAGGACTACTACTACACAGCCATTTTGTAGAGCTAATGATGGACACAAAAGGTCCCAATGTAGGCAAACTCTAGCTAGTCGATTTCCAGCATTTCCAAGTGCCCTTTGGAGTTGGTCCTGGAAGCCGAGCAAACATTCCTGCACTTTCATGATCTGGGTTGGGAAATTCTGACCGTTCTATGAAAATGGAGCCCGATAACCATCTCAATCCAAACACTACATTTGGATATGCAGAGAGTCCCACACATCGACCCTAGCGCGGCGAGTGCAATGTACACATGGGCAACACATGGCACTTTTCCTCCAATAACAATAAATATAAAGCAGGCATTAAGAACCAGCACGTTTCCTCGAAGTCACATAAGGCAGCCGCAGGGCACTTGCTAAAGCACTGGATTCACTTTTTTTGCCTCCCACCCGATCTCCCTCCCAGCCCAGGCTTGGCATCTGGAGCCACAAAGAGGGCAATGTGTGAATGGCTTTCTGGGTCCCTCCTTCATTCATCTTGAGAACAAAGAGGAGCTGTGTTGTGAAGTAACATTTCCTCCGAGAAGTCCGCCCTCACATTATTTCATGCTGCTCCGGCAGACTGTGGGCATCTCATGCTGGGCTATGAATGCCTTGTAACCTTTATTCATGAGGGAGGAACACATTAGTCAGTGGGGCTAAAGAATTGTTTAAACTAACAATGTACAAATTAACAGTAAAGACTTTAATGATACCGCTCAACAATGTTCTGTTTCCACGAGCTGGATGGCTGACAAGCTGTAATGAACGTGATCGGCGTGCAATGCTCCTTTAGGTTTATTGGCGTGTAGGCAACCTGTGGCTGCAACAGTGTAAAACTACGAGTCCCAGCATGCTACAAAGTGGGGTCAATTGAGAAAGCCCACTGCAAGAATCAAAACGGGCACCATCCTGATTATGGTTCATCACTCCTCCCCGTCACTTCTACATCGGAGGGCCAGGAACCCGTTTACCTCCTCCACTTCTTTCCCATGTCTCGGAGGAAACGAAGTCTGTGTGGTCACCGTTATCTTGTAGCCAACATAGTGATATCGATAAAGTGGGGGGTCCTGCTCAGGTCTAACACGAGCTGGGACCTCTATGGCAGGGCTCCCCAACTCCGGTCCTCAAAGCAACCAACTGGTCATGTGTTCAGGATATCCCACAGTATGCACTGACAATAATGAAATCACCTGTGCACTGCTAAGGAAAGCCAGAAAACATGACCTGTTGGTGGGCCATGAGGACTGGAGTTGAGGACCCCTGCTCTATGGTATCTACACTCATGCTCAGGGCTGCTGGAGACTGGACAATCCCACTAAAACTGCCGAGCTATGGCTTTGTGGTCTATAAAACGACCTGTTTCACAGAGAGATCCATATGTAGTGAACTCAACTTTTCCAAGTTTTCATGGAATAGGCAATACTGGATCGCAATATTCATCAGGTGTCAGTTCCCACATGGATGAAATGATGGGCACTGAAAATCAGGCTCAGACTGTGCCACAAGGAAACAGTCAAAACCTCCGGCACCTGGCAGGTTTAGGGCTGTGTTTCAGTGAAAAAGGCAAAGAAAGAAAAGCAGAAAGAGTCATCTGCAATATGTGCTACAGCTGTAGGGTGGCCCCCGAGGATAAACCCGCGCCGGTGGGCCCCCCGAGGATAAACCCGGCCCGGGGGGCCCCCCGTTAATAACCCCGCGCCGGTGGCCCCCCCCCCCCCCCCCCGAGAATAAACCCGCGCCGGTGGGGCCCCCCGAGAATAAACCCGCGCCGGTGGGCCCCCGAGAATAAACCCGCGCCGGTGGGCCCCCGAGAATAAACCCGCGCCGGTGGGCCCCCGAGAATAAAGTCCACTGGTGGGTCTCAGGCACCCCAGTCCGATACTACTGAAAATACTTTCTATATAGCTTTTGTTACCCTTTTTCCCCATTTTATCCTCTTCTGTCATGCCAAAGTAGATGAGAATACAACTACTTTGCTACCACAGGGTCTCTCACTCAGTCAAGAGCAGCAAATCTAAATAGTTAGGCTATTCACACTGCCTGTCATTGACCCATTTGCTGTAAGCATCAGGATAGCTTGTGGTGCATCGGTTTAAGGAATCCATAGGCGTCAATCAATGGATAGCGGCCAAGAGTGTCCTTTTAGCCCCCGTTTGGTGGTATTGGGGCTTCTATGAATAGCGCTGCAGAGAAAAACTACAAAAAGTTGTCTACTTATCTATAAAAAAAAAACTAACCTTTATTAATATTACGCTAAAATATACCACGAGATAAAACTTACATATATCTAATAACTAAGCCTACCTATACAGACGCGGAGCGACCGTCCCGCCAAGATCCTAGCAAGATACACTAACCAAAATTACTACAGTGTACTAAATACCCCAAAGTGTCAAGAAAGAAATATTAATTAATACCTAAATACCTATACAAAGATATATAAAAATACTGATGCACAATCAAGGTCCCAGTAAAGTACCTCAAAGCAATTTGTCAGGATATACACTCACCGGCCACTTTATTAGGTACACCTGTCCAACTGCTCGTTAGCACTTAATTTCTAATCAGCCAATCACATGGCGGCAACTCAGTGCATTTAGGCATGTAGACATGGTCAAGACAATCTCCTGCAGTTCAAAACCGAAGCAATCAGTATGGGGAAAGAAAGGTGATTTGAGTGCCTTTGAACGTGGCATGGTTGTTGGTGCCAGAAGGGCTGGTCTGAGTATTTCAGAAACTGCTGATCTCCTGGGATTTTCACGCACAACCATCTCTAGGGTTTACAGAGAATGGTCCGAAAAAGAAAAAAACACCCAGTGAGCGGCAGTCCTGTGGGCGGAAATGCCTTGTTGATGCCAGAGGTCAAAGGAGAATGGGCAGACTGGTTCGAGCTGATAGAAAGGCAACAGTGACTCAAATAGCACCTGTTACAACCAAGGTAGGCAGAAGAGAGCATCTCAGAATGCACAGTACGGCGAACTTTGAGGCAGATGGGCTACAGCAGCAGAAGACCACACCGGGTGCCACTCCTTTCAGCTAAGAACAGAAAACTGAGGCTCCAATTTGCCCAAGCTCATCGAAATTGGACAGTAGAAGATTGGAAAAACGTTGCCTGGTCTGATGAGTCTCGATTTCTGCTGCGACATTCGGATGTTTGGGTCAGAATTTGGCGTCAACAACATGAAAGCATGGATCCATCCTGCCTTGTATCAACGGTTCAGGCTGGTGGTGGTGGTGTTCATGGTGTGGGGAATATTTTCTTGGCACTCTTTGGGCCCTTGGTACCAATTGAGCTTCGTTGCAACACCTTGTGGAATCTATGCCACGAAGAATTGAGGCAGTTCTGAAGGCAAAAGGGGGTCCAACCCGTTACTAGCATGGTGTACCTAATAAAGTGGCCAGTGAGTGTATATTGTCCCAGTCTATGTCCTACGCGTTTCCCTCCCGCTAAATATGAATAGGGTTCATCAGGGACTTATCATTGGACAAAACAACCTTCTTCAAAAATGTATTCGTTCAGAGATCCTTCTTATACATTAAAGTGTACTTAGATGCATCGTATTTAAGATAAATACTAATAAGGTAGGCATAACCAAATTTTAGCCAATATGGGAGGTGTCTCATCGATAATCTATGATGTTTATTTGTTGATAGAGATGTATACCATGCTATATATATCATACTCACAAACCCGTTCACATATCAGTGCCGCCAAAGTTCGATATTCTGGAAGACCTTATGGTAACCATTGTACCATGAGGAGTGGGAGATAATTTGTTCTATCAAACAAACCCGGGAACCTGGCATCCATGATACTGCTGCTAGAACATCGAATATCGGCGGCAGAGACATGTGAGTGGGTCTGTGAGTATGATATGTGATATAGTACATATCTTGACAGACAAATGGTATCATCCAACATTGACAAGATATCTCCCAGGTGGCTACAAATTGGTTACATCTACCATGGTAGCATCTATCTTGATACTGTATAATATCCTGGGAATTTGATATCCATTACATTGCCGCCAGAATATCGAACTTTGGCGGCACTGATATGTGAATGGGTTTGAGAGTATGATATATATAGCATGGTATACATCTCTATCAACAAATAAACATCATAGATTATTGATGAGACACCTCCCATATTGGCTATAATTTGGTTATGCCTACCTTATTAGTATCTATCTTAAATACGATGCATCTAAGTACACCTTAATGTATAAGAAGGATCTCTGAACGAATACATTTTTGAAGAAGGTTGTATTAATTAATATTTTTTTTGACACTTTGGGGTATTTAGTACATTGTAGTAGATTTAGATATAATTTTGGTTAGTGTATCTTGCTAGGATCTCGGCGGGGTCGTCCTTATCGGGACTGTCGCTCCGCGTCTGTATAGGTAGGCTTAGTTATTAGATATATGTAAGTTTTATCTCGTGGTATATTTTAGCATAATATTAATAAAGGTTAGTCTTTTTATAGATAAGTAGACAACTTTTTGTAGTTTTTGTTGGTTAAATTTTGGATAAGTTGTCACGATAATATCAGGAAAAAGGATGTGCCATATATAGGTTTTGAGGCCATCTGTTTTTTCGAATAGCGCAGCAGACCATATTACATGTGGACATTTTTGCTTTTAATCATTGAAGTCTATGGGTGGCAGACGACCGAAGGCAGAATTCTTGGACACACACAGCTAAAAGTAGTCTAGGGTTAGGCTTTGGCATCTGGCAGCGAGGTTACAGCGCTTTTGTAGAAACTGTATACATTCGGTAGATAGGAGGTATATTGTTTCAGAACCTCAGCCTAATAATACATTCTGGGGCCTAGTATAGCTGTACGATAAGTTCCAGGAGAGCTTTATTTAGGGTAAGTTCCCACTATGTAATACTGGATTTCCAAATCACAGGGTGGGGGAGCCACCGGCCCCATTCACATGCATTGTTCGTGGCGTGTAATCGGCGCAAACAATTGACATGTCAATACTTCCCCTGTGCGTACGGGACGACACGTAACCCATATCTCTATGAGACCTATGGATTACACATAATTGTGGCGTGCATTTCGCCGCATATAATGTGCAATACGCGCCAAAATAAGCTGTGTGATAGCTGGTTGAAACCCAGCTTTCCCAGCAACAGTTGTAACTAAACAAAAGCCCCATGGTTTTGCTTTTATTTTGACAGATTCATTTTACAGGTTCTGTGGCTAAAGTGCTCAATGAATGTAAAATCAATAGAACATTTACTCTCTTAGCGCCTTACGCTAGGTGGATTCAAAAGGTTATATATTATCTGTGGTGACAGCTGCACAGTCATCTCTGCTGACAAGTACAGCTCAGTCTGCTCAGGACGGCTTTCTCAAGTGGCTGCAAAACGTGACTCACGCGCTGCCCTCCAGTGAGAGAACAGACAGCAGCTAACAAGGGGTTGCCGGGTTTTAAGATTCGATGGCTTATATTAAAAAACACGCTCGCTTTACCAATTCTGACCTGCCCCCTTGTCACCGGCATCCCCCGGCATTTGTTCACAGTATTAGGTGATAACGGGTCGTCCTCTCTGTCACCACGTGGCCAATGCAGGTAACAAGGCGTTCGGCAACTTTTTAACATATTATAGGCTTCATGTATGAAAACTGCCCAGCGGTAACACAGTGCTAGACACTTTCATACATAAGGCCCTATGTGTTTCAGTTAATCACTATTTTGCCATCAGTGAATGGTATCATTCTTACTTTTAGGCCATTAGAATAAATTGCAATCTTTCGCCTGTCTTTACCCGAGTCAAATGAAGCTGAAAGGAGAAAGCAGCAGTCAAAAGGATCCAGGTTTCTTCATTGTAACTTACTTAAAGGGGATGTCTCACTACAAGGATTGCCATTTATTTTAAAGATCTTACAAAAACAAGTCATTTTGCAATATGTCCATTAACCGTGTCCTACCTATTCCGAGATATCCCCTCTTGTATGGACTGCATCAGCTCCTCAGGTCGCTATAGCTACAGACCTGTAATCTCTCTCCTGATAGGCTGCCAGCACTGGTTGCTATAGCTACAGACCTGTAATCGCTCACCTGATAGGCTGCCAGCACTAGTCGCTATAGCTACAGACCTGTAATCTCTCTCCTGATAGGCTGCCAGCACTGGTTGCTATAGCTACAGACCTGTTCCATGTCTCCTAATTGAAACCAAGAAAACAGGACTGAGGTAAGATGAATTGATGTAGTGAGACAACCCCTTTAAAGCTATTGCACAGACCCTCATCATTAAGATCTCTGAAAAACAGGAGTACACTTTAAGATGTGAAATTTACTATCATATTCCTGTGTTGAGATATTGTTTGAAGTTACATTTTACAACACTTGTGCAGAGATGAGTTTTCTGCGACATTTCCTCAAGTGCCAGGGGCTATACCGTAATAAATCAAGACACACTGCCATTTCTAACTGGACTTTACAGGCATTTTGTACCTTACCAATACCATTTTTCTCCCCAAATAAAAAAGGAGACAAAATTAAAGGGGTGTTTTCACCATGCAGTTTCAAAGAGCCTGCTCTTCACACCCAGCATCAGGCTCACACTTCCTGTTTAGGCTGTGGGTGGGTCTACAGCAATATCAGACATTTCAGCTGTGCTATTCTTAGCTTAGAGAGACATTGGTGATAGAGAGGTCTAAACAGCATAGCAGAAGGCTACATAGCTCTAAAGGATTCAAATTTGTCAGGAATAAAGATAAACAAGCTCCTGTTCAACTCATAAGATATATGAAGGAGTGACGTCACCCTCCCAGCTAGGGCTGCTAGAGCCGAGAGAGGTGATTGATAACCTAAGGAAGCTTGTGAACACTGGAGATGAGAAGCGCTCTAACTTAAAAATGAAGCAAAATCAGAACAGCAGCTTATTTGGAAATCTTTATTTACCTTTGCCAACATGTTTAAAGCTCATCAATGTAGTGAGAACCCCCCTTTAAGACATGAAGTGCCAGTTATAGGACTCTCATAACCATGACAAAGTGGACTTCATTTTGGCGACAGGTTGAATGTCACTCAAAAAGTACAATTACCGTATGACCTCCCATTCTTAAAGGGGCTGTCCAGGGAGAAAAATATATTTTCTAAATAATATTTCTTCAAAGTTAAATGCTTTTTTAATGTTCTTTCAGTAATTTTTTGTGGGCTTCCTGCAGTTCTACATCAACTGAAGCTCAGCAGTTCAGTGCGTATAGACACACAGGAAACAGCTGTGCGTAGAGTCCAGGAGATCAGGTCACAAAAGGGATGTGGCTTTTTACAGGGCAGCCTTTGTAGCCATACCTTTTTGAAGGGAGGAAGCACAGCAAAGGCACAAAGCACAGCAAAGGCTCCTGGGGCTTGTAGTTGTACAGGACAAAGGGAAACCGGTTTCAAAGTAAAAGGATATGCTGCTCTTTGGCTGAGAAGGGCAGCTACATACTGTACAGGAAAAGCACAAAAAATATCACATGGAAATAAATGAAGACTAAGGCAAGCCATTAGAGGATTTTTTTGTTTTGTTCACTGGACAACCTTTTTAAAGGGGATTTTGCCAAAAAGTAAAATTGATGTTGGAAGCTTGCAAATTAAAGAATAAACATTTTCACCATTCATCATTATTAAAAATTCTGTACCATTTTTGTTTTAGCTGCTACTTCAGTGATCCATAATGTACAGATTGTCTCGGTGGGAGGGGAGGGGATACAATCAGTGACAAGAGGTCCTCAGTTTAGGCTGCACATACTTAGACATCACCTCTCCTCTCAGGCAGCTACTGACAGTCTCTTCTCTGCTTAGGAGTCACACACACTCTGCTGACTGCTGAGCAAGTGTTGAACCCCAGGTGCAGTTATTCTACTCCTGTTCTCTGTACTCTTTAGCAATAATTTAAACCGTGCAAATAAATAAAAAGAAAAAGAAACCTCAATCAGGTATGTGCATTAAGAAAAAAAAAAATCTATGTTTGGTTCCTGCAGGGATTTGAACCTAGGACCCCTGTGCTGAAAGGAAGAGGTGCTTACCACTCATCTGCATTGTAGCTAGTCACAGATCTTTCAGTAAACAGACCTTTGTTTGACTAGAGTGAGCACACTGGGAAAGGGAGCCTTATTTGTCCTGTGTCCATTAGATTAGGGACAACTGCCCAAGTAGGAGGCTTGGGATCCCTCACTGGAGTTAATAATTTGCTGTATATAAAAGGCTTTCCTGTTGGTAAGTGGGGTTCCACCAGACTTGATAATGGAAAAGGAGCTATTCCTTCCTTCAGAAGTAGAAAGGGTTAAATGGTGAGGTTAGAAATCAGGTTTTTAAATAGTGTGTATAGAGGTTAAGAGTTATACATAATAAAAGTTACATTTAGGGTTTTATAGATAGAGAACTGATAGAGTTTAAGTTTGCCTTTGGCAAAATAGTAAATATAGTATACACACTGGGAAAAGGCACAGTAATGTGAAGTCTGCTGGGTCACATGATATGCAGTACAAACAAATTGTACACGCCCCCTTATGAACACACTGAAAGCTGAAACTGGATAAAGCAGGCATGAAATGCCTTTGTGGTAAATCCTCTTTAAGTGTTTGCCATATAATATACCAAAGAATTTCTGTAACGGTGCATTTGCCAGCCAAGTCACAGGCCATCAATCTCTCCTAAACAATCCTTTGAATGGCTCTATCTTGTACAATCATGACATGAAGTGTACATGGGCAGAAACCAAAGCCAAGCCATATTCCCTCTGCAAACTATATAACATGCAGTGATGTTCCTACCCACAGTGTTCTTATAAATCAACCCTGCAGCCTGTCCCTGCCTGGTAGAGAAGTATACACGTTAATTATAGTCAGACCCAGGCCAAAAACTAAAAGGAAAAAAAAAAAAAAAAAGAAAAAAAACACTGGGCCCTGACACGACCGACTTATGACTCCCCCAATTGTACAGCACAATTTATGAGTACACAATGAAACGAGAATAAAGTGTAATGGTTCAGTGCAGCGGCCAATGGCCCACATATTAATCATACCAAAGGCTGCCATGCTGCGCTGTATTTACGCACACAATGAACATTCCCTGCAATGCCAAATGTGAGATAAAACATTTACATTTAATAAGCAGGCGTTCCCATTCCCCCAAGCATTTCCAAGGAATCTGCCTCTTGTAGCAGCAGCCAAAGATGCAAAACAGCTGGAGAAAATGTGCGCTGACAGAAAACAGATCATTTCTACTAAACCCGGTGCTGGAGAACTACAAATGGCTGCAGGGTCATCCTACAGGCAACCAAGCAGTGAAATAGGAAAGTGTACATGCTACAGCAATAGTCCTCTAATCCAGCATCTAATAATACAAAATCTGACAGTACATCTTGGAAATGCAAACAGATTTGAGACTCTCCGAGAACAGAGCAAAAACAATTCAACACTAACAGCAGCAGATTTTATTTAACCTACCCCCCCCCCCCCCAAATATCTGCTTGTAGGTTCTCTACAGATATAGAATATTTCCATCTCTGCCTGAAAATATGGAATATTGGATACTTTGTCCCCTATAGTTACAGGTTGTGTTCAGATTAAAGGAATTTCAGGGTGATTTTTCTTATAATATCAAGAATTTTCTAAAAGGGGTTGTCTCACTACAAAGAATAGCTTTCAAACTGTAGGGAACACTAAATGAAGACGTTTTCCAAATATATTGCTTTGTTCATCTTTTTTGTTAGGGAGCTACAAATGATTTTATCACCTTCTGAGGGCTCTTAGGTTTCCCAAGTGACCGACCTGTGTACTCCTTCTCCCCGGCTGCTTGTTCTATCTGATAGCAGGGAGTGACATCACACAGGATGCAGGAGTGTGAGAGCTTGTGTGTTATCTGATCTTTAAGACAAAAGACAGTAATTACTCTGTTTACATTAGCTCAGAAGCTTCTCAGGACCTCAGAGAAGGTAATTTATTTAATCTAGACTAATAAACAGAGAAGTCTGAATCCACAGAGCTCATATGCTAATTACAGACCGCTTGACCAGGAAGTGACAGAGCAAAGCAGCATTATTTCATTCATGTATCCTATGAAACTGTGTGATGAGACAACCCCTTTAAGTATCATCATCATCATCATCTAAAGTGCCATTAATTCCAGGGCATGATATATGCACTAGGGGTCTGGATACGTAACATAAAACCAAAACAAGTATAATATCACTAAACCACCAACAAATCAGTAGAGAGAGCAAGAAGACTCTGCTTGCGAGCACTAATGGTACGTCCACAAGGCAAGGTGTTTGAAAAAATTATGTCTTCCTGTTTATAAGCCTCCATCACTAATGTCCCTGTAAAAGAATTAGCTAGGAATAACAGAGCTGATATGCCAGCCACTGCTGTGGAACCACCCACAGCCAGAACAGGAAGTGCGAGTCTAAAGCAAAAACTGCATAAGGAATCTCAATCTAATCCTGGTATCAGGGGCATGTCTTTTGTTTTATTTTTTTTTTTTTTTACTAGTGTAGTGTGGCCCTTCCAGTTTTAAGGACGAGAAGAACATTGCAGGTTTATCACCGTTCTTTAAAAAATACAGGGTGTCCCACCTGCTTTGGTACCCGAAAAAGCATGAATATCTTTTAAACTATTCGGCAGATTTCAATGAAATTTTAACTGCTAATATCCTACTTTATGACAATGAAAATGACGTCACAACATGTGTAAGAAATGTCCATCAAGCATGCCTGACCACAGCGCCCTATGTTTTGTAAGGCCCATGCCACCACCTTCCTAAATGGGGAGTTTTTTTTTTAATGTAGTTCTCTGTGCATTTTAAGTGACATGTTCTCTTTATTCTGCAGGTCTGCTATTCCTGTTGCATCAAATAAGTGTAGGAGGTTTGTAAACTGAAGTGCACAAGACCAGAGCTCTAAAAGGGTTAAAGCTAGTCAGTAAGTAACAAACTAGCGCCTGTATTTCATGATAGGGGGCGAGTCATCATCCATACCACTTTGTAAGAGCAGAGAGAGGCGGTCAGGCTCTAGGAAAGCTTGTGTGCAAAAACAGGAGATAAGATTGGCTTCTAATTCTGGAGAGAAGCAAATTCAGAACAGCAATGTATTTGGTAATAGTCTTTAATTACCTTTACCTACATATTTAAAACTAATCAATTAAACAAGAGTACTCCAAAAACCAAAATTTTGCCATGCAAAATTTTCTATTACTGGATAAATAATGTTATATTCTGACACATCAGCTTTTTACAGAAACAGTGATTACAGTTAATATGGTTGAAAAAAAAAGATGTAAGTTCATCAAGTTCAGCCAAGGGTGTGGATGACGGGAGGGAAATGGGGAATTTTTAAGCTTTGTTTCCCCTACTGATGCAGACTTTGGAACCCATAAGGCAAGAACCAATCTGTGAAAAATGAACATTTCATTCCTGATCCCAATTATATTTAACTTTTTAAATTTGAAAAAAAAATGGCAAAAGGAAGTGTTTTGAACCCCTTTTTTTCCGGCTTTAAACTTAGGTTTTTCTCACCACTGGCTTTTGCAGACATGAGCTGTTTCTCTCTATTACAGCTTCAAATCCAAGGATGTGTCTCTCCTCCCAGTAGGCCGGTTTTCCCTTAGGGCGCATTCCCACTGCACAGGACAAATACCGGCCGATTTTCCGGCCGGTATTTGTCCTGTTTTGCGCCCGTCCCCACGGCCGCGGGAGGGACGGCTTTTCTCCGCGATGAGCGGAGAACAGCCCTCCCCTTCCCATTGAGAAGCACATCTTCCGTCGGGAAACCGGACAGAAGATTGTGCTTCTACAATGTTTTGCCGCCGGACCGCCGGCGGCAAAACCGTCTGACGGCAAAACCTGTGCAGTGGGGACTGCTGCACAGGTTTTGCATAGAGCACAATTGTGCTCATTTTCGGACGGTTTTTCAGGCGGTCTGAAAAACCGGCCAAAAACCCTTGCCGTGGGGACATGCCCTTACTGTGTCTTCCCTTCTCCCTCGTGAGTCATTGTCATTCTGTTAGAGCAGTGGGAGAGAGAGGATGTCACAGCTCTGCAGACCTCCTGCAATGGTCAGTTCTTATGCCTGGAGAGTTGTCACCTCCCTCCCAGGCTCCAATCCTTGTAACACATGTATTGCTGTAAACCGTTATACATAAAGCCTGAACTGATGAAACAAATGTGAGTAATGCACTCTGCCCCCCTCCCCCCAGTGTTATCGGGCAGGAAGTACAGGGGAACAGTGTTATATGGAGAGGGAGTGAATCTAGCAGCTAGAGCAGTGTTCCCCAACTCCAGTCCTCAAGGCCCACCAACAGGTCATGTTTTCAGGATATCCCACAGTATGCACTGACAATAATTAAATCACCTGTGCAGCATAATTTAATCACCTTTACAATGCTGAGGAAAGCCAGAAAACATGACCTGTTGGTGGGGTATGAGGACTGACGTTGGGGGATCCCTGAGCCCAGATCCTTCACATAGAGCTATCACTGGGAGAGGAGTATAGAGAGCCTTTATTAAACAGACACAGCCAGCACCTAGCTCAGAAAGTTGAGGGAGCCAGTTCCAGTTTCATTTTTTCACAGCTCAGAGGAGAGTAAGCACAGAAAGTGCAAGACAGCACAGGGAACATGTCCCACACATGGGGTATGTCCCGACCACGGCTGAACCAAATATCAGGCAGCCAACCACAGTACAAGGAGCGTGGCCTTACCCCAGACTTCAGGTTTAGCTCTAGACACTTACAGATTAGCTAATAGCTGCTATTAAATGATTTAGGTAATACAAACCAATTGCAAAAGTGTTTATTTTTACTGTCCCCATCATTACAGACAATTTATATAGTGAGAAAAACCATTAAAATTCCTCTAGAGTACTTGAACACTAGGGGGGCGCACATACGACCAGGCAAAAGAACTGTGTGTGGTGCTGTTTCTCAATCCCCCAGATGTTTACTGCAAGATCTGAGGGGTTTAAAGGTCAGGATTGGAGCGCTCTTCAATCCTGGCTGGAAGTGTCAGGTATCGGCTATAATCAAAAGCTATTACCTGCCGCCTATGGAATGAGTTCAGAGTGTGGCCATTCCCTACTCCTTTCTTAGTTATTTACCCTTTTCCAGTTACCCAAATGAGTGGGACACCTTGTACAAAAGGCACAGCAGACCCCCAAAAAGCCAATGGAGACTGTAAGTATCCGTTTGGTGTCATGTTCTTACATGCAGTAAACTTACTGGATATTTAGTCTTGCCTGCATCTGTACCTGTTATTAAAGAGATTTTTTTTAACCATGTTTTACAGAGACTGCTCTTCACAGCCAGCTTCAGGTTCCCACTTCCTGTTCAGGCTGTGGGTTATATTCCAGCAATGATTGACATATCAGCTCTGCTATTCATTGGTGACTGTTAAGGTGATGCAGGGGGTCTTAAAAAGCAGGACTAAACGCTTGGGCTAAAATGTGTCAGTTTGTACACAGATTGGTTCTGCAGAGAGTGACATCACCATCCTGGCCAGGGCTACTAGGGCAGAAAAAAAGTGGTCAGTAACCTAGTGAAGCTTGTGTAAACAAGCAGGAGATAACTGTACTAACTCTGAAGGAAAGCAAAATCAGAACAGCAATGTATTTGGTAATAATCGTTATTTACCTTTGCCTGTATGTTTAAAGCTAATCAATGTGATGAGAAAACAGAAAAACCACGATGTAGGTACAATTGCCTAGGTAGAACTGAAATCTACAAATGCAGCTATTACAGCTATGTTCTGGGATTTATATACTTATGTACACACATTTTCAGGCTTGGACTAGAATGTACATTTTCAGTATTGCATTTATAGAAATATATAAAGAAGATAGTGTAATAATCTTTTCATCTGCTCAAACTCAGCAAGAGAACCCTGAAATTCACTGACACCATCATACAGGTATAAAGAGGACTTCCACAAGCATTGGGAAAGTGGAAAGCATCATTTGAGTTAAATTTCCAGAGACCAAAGAAACAATAACTTGGCAACAGATGCAAGAAACTACAGACATGCAATGAAAACCATTTAAAAAGCAACTATAATTAACTGAATGGGTTATGCATCAAAGAGAGATCCCAAGATGCCTATGTAAGGTAACGTCATTTCCGTAGTTTCCATCAGCAGATGATTGCCCGCACCACTGAATAGCCCAAGCCATAAAACTGGCCCAAGGAGAATTAATGTCGTGCTTAAATGCACCACCATCATACCAAAGTAGTCAATCACATCTCCCACCACACACCAGACTGACAACACTGCCCGGATCGGCTGCATCCAAAAAAATCCCTGACCCTTTTAAGAATAGAAGCCACAAAACCTCTGAAGGGGTTCTGTGGTATTCGCTACCAAGACATTAGACAGTACATCCTTTAAAGGGAATCTAGATACAATTTTTTTTTTTTTTTTTTACTAATTAAAACCATATACTGATACATATATTTTTCTTCTTAGCCGTTTTTATTTTAGGACTGTAAATTTGTTAAAGGCGTTATCCGGGAGTTTAAAGATTTCATAAAACACTATAAAAAGCATATACATTGAAAAGTAAAGATATTCCACTACATTCATGTTTTTCTTTTGTTTTTTTCTTTAGCCTCCTTATTCATCTATCATAAGATCCATTCTTTGCAGTGAAACTTCCTGCTTGTGGGAGTGTTAGTAGTTCTCCAGCATCTCTTTCCTACAAGTCCCAGACTGCATTGCAATCTAAGATGTCCCTCCACCGTTATCACTGCTAGAGTCTATGTACTGACATAAGTGTGTAATGCCCCCCAGCTCTGTACTTGCGCTCATGAAAATGATGATAGCTATGAATCATGAGTCACTGTTTAAACTGTACAGAGCTGTAGTCATCATTTTCATGACAGCATTACACAGCTCCCCAGCTCTGAACTGCTATTCTCTGTTCCCATTACTAAATTCTGCCAACAGGACTCAGCGATAAACAAATAGCTCCCCCTCCCCTGTAATTACTCTAATGTAATTACTTCTATTCACTTGCAAACTATAGGCTGGAAATGGTGAATGCAGCCAGATCGTTCTCTGTTCAGGTTATGCCAACTATACGGGAGTGTTCCTGAGCTGAGCTTGGCTTCAAAGCACACCCACTGAGTGATGACAAAACATTCACTGAAGCCATGTGATCAATGAACGTCAGGTGGTTTGCAGGGGATAGTGAGGAGGGGAGGAGAGGGTTCTTTGCATGGTTTTGCACAACAGGACAGAAATTATTTTTATTAAGTATGAATTACAAAGTTTAATATAATATAGTTGTGAGCCCTATAACAAATAAATAGTCACAGAGAACCCCTTTAATCTATATTATTATGGGGGCAGCCATATTGCCTGAGCTGCTTTTAACATCATTTAAAGAGATGCTTTACAGGAGCTTCATGTACATAGGAACCTGAATAGAAGCAAATCCATTGACTTCTATAGGAGAGCTTTCTAGGCATGCTCTGTGACCTGGGAAGAAGTCAGTGTGCAGGGAGGAAGAGCTGTGACTATCTCCTAATGTGAATGGTGGATCCAGTGTTATCTATACACATTGCAGTCACCTTTCAGTGTAATCCAGCCTGTGCCAATAATGAAAAACTCTTTACAGAACAGGAAGTGTGACTGTTATTAGGTCTAGTGGCCAAAGTGAAAATTGCAGGTTTTTAGGATTTTTTTTTAAATATTGATGACAATTTGAAAAAAAAAAAAAAAATCAACACACAATTAAAAAATATGCATTTAACATAAAAACATAACTTAAACAATAGGTCTTTTTTCATGGATCAGACTTGGTTTTCCAGCTCATGCCACAGATGATTGATCAGATTGAGATCTGGGGAGTTTAGCGGCCAAGTCGAATTCCTTAAGAATTTTTATAGTGTGGCAGGGGTATTATCCTGCTGAAAGAGGCCACGGCCATTAGGGAGTATTAAGTTGCTGCCATGAAGTGGTGCACTTGGTCTGTAACAATGTTAATGTAAGTGGTACGTGTCAAAGTAACGTACACATGAATGCCAGAACTTTTAAGTTTTCCAGCAGAACATTTCTTCTATTGTTCTGCCTTCTTCACACAGAATCTATCCGGGTATCATTTCCCCCAAAACACCAAAATAATCAAAGCTAACCACCTTCTTTAATGGATCCACGGTCCAGTTCTGATGCTCACATGCCCATTGTAGGCAGCTTGCTCCGGGGCTAGCAGGGATGCAGTGTGTTGTCATGAACTTTTTCAGCAATTGGTTCTACAGTAGCTTTTGTGTGGGAACAGCCCAGACAGGATAGCCTCTGCTTCCCACATATAACAGTATGCCTTGGGCACAAGTGACCCTGTCACCGGTTGTCCTTCCTTGGACCACTTCTGGTAGTTACAAACCCCTACATACTAAGAACACCCTACAAGATCTGGCATTTTGGAAATGCTCTGCCCCAGTCGTCTACTCATCACAATTCGCCTCTTGTCATAGTCGCTCAGATCCTTTTGTTCGCCCATCTTTCCTGCTACCAACACATCAACTACAGGAACTGAGTGTTTGCTTGCTGCCCAATACACTTCACTCCTTGCTAGGTACCCTTATCAGGAGATAATCAATGCTAATCTTATCACCCAATGGTTATGGCTGATCTATTTATCTAATCTATCTAATCAGATTAGTCTCCCGTGTGCGGTCCAGAGGGCACTATGTTCTAACCCCCATTAGTGCATATACTGGTTAGGCTTGGTTAACACGACAATATATGCTACATTGCAGGTATCCAATGAGGGATCGAGAAAAAAGGTATGATGACATATCTCCAACCAGCCCATAGATATTAACCTCCTAAAGGAAACAGTCACTAGGATTTTTCTATACAAACTTGTAAAATCCCTTCTAAACGTCCTGCTCCATTTATGTAAATTTCCTGTTTTCTGTTTCTGGTCCCCTTTCCCGCGCCTCCTTCCATCTGTAATTTACATAACCACTGTAGTAGTCCCATGCCTGGGCTCGTTCAGTCTTCAGTTTAGTGGTGGCATCTGCTCTGCCGGGGAGTCGACCTCGTATTGCGCATGCGCAGAAGACAGCTGATGCCGAGATCGCATCAGCCCATTTCCTGCTGTTACACTGCGCTGGATCATCGAGTAGTGAGCCCCAGGCAAGAAGTATTGAAACCCCACACTGGTACACCCTAATGCATTGTCTATACAATGCATTAGGTTGTAGAAGCACCCTAGGGGGATTCAAAGTTAAAAAAAAGAAAAATTATTTAGTATATATAAAATTTTATGTTTTAAATGTGTAAAAAAAATATCGAAAAGTTCAAATCACCCCCCTTTTGGCATTTTACACATTTTGGCATTTTGATCACTGGCTTGTTACACAGACAGCCCTGGGGCTACTCTAGGTCCCCAGGGCTGACTGTGCAGCCGTTCCCCGGGCTCAGTCGGGTCACAGAGTGTCCCGATCACCCAACAGAGCAGGGAAACCCTTTGATTGCGCTGCGGTGGAGGTTACCCCCTCCGAAAACGCCAAATGTCTGCAGCGACGCCAAAAGATGTTGCAGCAGACGAACGACCTGAAATGCCCGATGTGAAAAGATGGTCGGCGGTCGTTAAGGAGTTAAAATATTAACATCATTTATCCCGTACGCTGAACACCATAGAAGGAAAAAATAATCCAAATGACAATTGTGTTTTTTTTTGGTCATTTAACATCCTTTAAAAATTGGAATAAAATTGATAAAAAATTGATCAAAAAAGTCAAATAGATTCCAAACTAGTACCAATAAAAAGTACACTTCAACCGGAAAAACAAAATGCCACCTCACCCAAGTCCGTAGATGTTAGTACAAAAAAGTTATTGGACGCAGAAAATGGTGAACACGCAAATTTCAAAAATCTAAAATGTTTGGAATTTTTTTACGGTACCAAAACATAACGAAAACCCTATGTTTGGGTGTTGCCAGAATTGTATCAATCTGCAGAATACAGGTAACACATCATTTATACTGGAGAGAGAACACCCTAAAAAAAAAAAAAAAAAAAAAAAAACACAAACATGGTGCAAGTACGTTTCTTTTCACATTTTGTCCCACTTGGAATTTTTTTGCGGTTTCCCAGTATATTCTATGATATGGTGAATAATACCATTAGAAAGAACATCTTGTCCCACAAAATAAAAGTCCTCATACATCTAGGTAGGTGGAAAAGGCGAGGATGAAAAAACTAAAGGGTCAACCCAAAAAAATGCAAGGTTCTTAAAAGGTTAATAAAGAAAAAAAAATTCATATGGCTGATCAATATGTAAATAGCTGATCTCTGCCGTTTAACCCATTAGCCGCTGCAGCTGCTGAGCACTGTTCCTCCCTCCGCTCAGTACCTCTGCATCGAGATCGCGAGGTGCCAGTTGGTTGACATAACAGCTGGAAGCCTAATGAAGACTTCCATAGTTTCCGTGTTAACGTTTCTACTACCTCCTGCCCCAGGCAAAAGTAAGAGAACCACCATCTTGGTACACCCTTCTTTATTGTTTATATAATGCAGAAAGGAAAACAAGCGGTCGAGCCCCCTACTGGTCAAGTACCATGGGAGGACTAAATGTGACAGTAAAAATAAAGTTTTAAAAGCATAAAAATTTATTTAAAAAAAATACTAAAAAGTTGAAATCATCCCCTTTTTGCCATTTTACAAATTAAAAAAAAAGTTACACATAAAACTGTTATTGCCGCATCCATAACAGTCCAAACTATTAAAAAATAGCATTGTTTATCCAGTACGCTCCACACTATAGAAGAAAATAAATTCCAAATGCAAAGATTTTACTTCTCGTGTCCTAAAAATTAGAATAAAAAGTGATCAAAAAGTCACATGCATACCAAAATGGTACCGATAAAAAGTACACTTCAGCCTGCAAAAAATGTGCCCTCACTCAGATCGATAAATGGAAAAACAAAAGTTACTGGTCGCAGGTAATGACACTACAGTGCAAGTTTCAGAAGTAGAAAATGTTTGAATTTTTTTTAAAAACGACTAAACCATACTAAAAAACCCTAAATATCTGGCATAGCTAGTCCTCGTATTGACCTGCAGATGACAGAAAGTGAACGCCTCCTGCAGACATGGCACAAGTATTTTTTTTTCACGTTTCTCCCCACTAATTTTTTCTTTTTTCGGTTTCCCAGTATATTCTATGGTATGGTCAATGCCACTAGTAAAAAGTAAGTCTTGTCCAGGGCCATCTTTTCCATTGGGCACACTAGGCAGTTGCCTGGGGGCCCCACAAATATAGGGGCCCCAAGTGGTGTATGTATGTCACAGGAATACAAGAAACATACCCTGTATCCCTTGGTTGGCTCTGCTTATTTAACTGTATGTTTTTTTGTATGTGCAAACAGTTAAAAACCATGGTGGAGAAGGGGGCCAAAGGCTCCCTGCCCTGCCAAATAGTCTTATAGGCTGCAGGCTGCCGGTGTCTAGACATAAGTGACGTGATAATATGGGTGTGCTTGGGGGAGGAAGGGCTTGAGGCATAGCCTAATGTGATGTCATGTATTTGGCAAGGGCTCACTGCAGTGCTGTGCCCAGGGGCCCATAATTCTGTTAAGACGGCTCTCGTCTTGTCCCGCAAACAACAAGCCCTCATAAGTCAATGCAGATGAAAAAATACAAAAGTTATGGCAAGGAAGGCAAGGAGGAAAAAAGCCAAGCGTCAAAAAATTATGACCGGCGGTCAGGAAGGAGTTAAAGTGACACTGGTCCAGAGCGTGCACCTACAGCAGAGACCTCTCCATAAAAGCACAGACATGAGTAAGACAGGCTGAAACTTTCCCTTACTGCTCCCGATAATGAGCACAAATTACAGCAAACCTTCCAGTTGTAGCTCTGTAGACCAGACGATGGAAGACAACGGCCTCTGGAAGCAATTTTGGAGGAAGTTCTGCGAACCCTCAATGGGAAGAAGTTAGTGCAAGTCGACAACAATTCATTTTACAACTGCACAATAGAAATAATGAGGTCACTGCTAATTACTATGCAATGACCACAAATGGTCTCTATGAGTCACGATGAGTGGCTTCATGTAGAGCCCACAAACTATGTGAATCAACCTCCATAGCTATTAGGTAAGGAACTTATTAACCTTGTCTGTACTCTGGGATCAGGTAACACACCATATCCCTCAATGAGCTGGCAGACTTACAATTTATGTGCCGCAGTACACACATCATAATTCTGGATTCAAGAAAATCTGGAGACTTTGTAGCTGCTACTATCATCTACACTGCGGCTGACGGTCTAATCACAATTCCATATGGCATTGTTACTTCGAGAAAGCAACGGGGCACGTCTGAAGAGAACTTACACCACATATTTAATGAGTCATCTCTTTCACAGGTACGCAATCCACTAAATAACGAACGATGATACATTTCACTAGTAGTATGACACTATTCCCCAAGAGACCCCAGCATTGACCCAACAGACTGAGGAGAAGAACGCCTCCCTCAGTCTTACCTTCTACTAATGTATGAATGTTCTATAGTGGTCTACACTTTATACGCAGTTGAGCCACATTATTATAACCTCCGGTTAACATACAGAGTAAACACTGTGCGGCATGGACAGCAGCAAGATGGGCTGGGAGTGACTCCATAATGTCCTGGTAGGTCATATAGGGCGAACACCATGGTAGATGTGGTCCCACAAATGCTCAATTGGGTTCAAGTAGGAGGAATTAGAAGGCCTTGGAAGGCTTTCAACCAAGGACATTTCTAGTTGTGTGACCTGCCTCATTGTCTTGCTGGAAGATCCCATCCTTCTCAGGAAAGATATTCATTATGAATGGCGTATAATGTTGTACCGTGTTAGCCATAGAAAGTAGTAGAAGAGTAAAGAAATCAGGCGATACCTTTTAGAGGCGGAGTATACTTGATGGTGAGCTTTCGAGAGTACTAGCTCTCTTCTTCAGACATAATCATTATGTATGGGTGTAAGTGATTTGAAAGGATGGATTCATACCCACATTGGTTGCGAGTGCCTCAGAATATGCCACAAAAACATTCCCCCAGACCATAACGTTGTCACCACCAGCATTCGTACTTCCAGGAATGGTTTGCAGTGTGTTCGTCCGATGAAGCAAAAAACCTGACCAATCAGAGAAGACAGCTGTTTGCCAATTAGGAGAGGTCCAATTCCGATACTTCCATGAACATTTAATCCATTTCTGCCAATGCAACTTCACTAACAGGGGTGCAGTGACATCCGTCTGCTTTGGAGCCACATAAGCAGTAGGGTTCACTGAAATGTGGTTTTATACACACATCTGGTAACGAACTGCTTTTCTGTAGCGCGTCATCCACCCATGCACACCTGTGTTCACCCCTGACATCAATGGCACCTAGTGCTCCATAGTTTCTACGTCACTTATTCACAATAGCGGCATTTGTCCATTCACAATACACTTTCACCACGGCAGCTTGAGAACCTTTCACGAACTGCAGTGTCAGAAATACAGCCAAAAACCAATAATCTTCCCTTTTTGCAAGTCAGAGAAGTCTCTCCTCTAACCTATGACAGCAACGAGCAATGTGTGTGCAGGCAGCCTATCATACACCTTACATACCCATCAGGCCAGCCAGCCAAGCCCCGACTCAGACTCCTCAATTTCCCAAACCTCCGACTCCTGACTCCCTCATACATAGCGCATGTTTAAGTGATAACTTTACTGTAGTAAAATGGTTACATCAGGCTTTTTATCACTTTATGATACAATAATCAAGCCATTTAGGTAGTGCAGACACTGACAAGCAAAAGGGTAACAATGTTTTGACCTTTTGAACACTTGTGGATAGAGTTGAAGAAAAAGCTGTATTTGTATCCAAGTCCAGTCTGCACCAACATTGGGAATGTGTAGAAGAGACCTGGGATCAGATTTTGGTCAAGACCTGCTTGAATCTGATACAGAGCCCAGAAGGATTCAGGCAGAGCTGAAAACCAAAGGTGGATTTCCCAAATACTAAAAAAATAATACAAATTAACACTTTGATTTTTAGGAGCAAAACTGTAACTAAGCAGATGCTAAATACTCAAAGTCAAATTTATATATAAGATCGGTAAGATGACCGTATATAAAATTACAGTAGCCTCATGTACATAGCTGTAGTGGATGGTGAGCTATGGAGCCTGAAAGCCAGAAGTTCAAACCATTGTTACCATTTTGCTTGTCAGTGTAAAATATATTTTTTGGACATGACTTTAGCACACAAAAAAATTGTAAATATGCAAAACACTGCAGGAACATTCGTGGAGTCTCTGAGAAATAGTATTGCTCCATCAGATCCTGCATACTTGACCTCACATCTGATCTCATTATTTCCAGGATAGAGAACGGCCTCTCTACACTAACTTGGGTTGGGGGCAAAGCGGTGACCACAGGGGCAACATCTCATCTAACAATGTCAGGGTATAAAGGAATTGCCTCAGTCACAGTCAGTTTTGATGAATGGTTAAACTCTTCTACTTATTTGAAAGGAGGTGAAAAATTTTGCTGAAATCTGTTTGCCCTGGGAGCAGAATCTTTTCCCCTGGGGCAGCGCTTTGCCTGCTCCATGTCATCAATTACACTCCTCATGTGATGAGGCTGAAGATATGGGAGCAGTAGCACTGGCCGCACCCAATTCCTCTTGCTCTTTGCACTGCATCGAACTAACTGGACCAACTAATTATATATTTTGGGAGTTGGAGTCGCTCCATTTTATGACGACTTCGACTCCTGCAAATTAGCCTCCGACTCCACAGCCCTGAGGCCAGCTCACCACACGTGACTTCCTTCATACTGTCAATTGCCAAAAATAGGAAGTGGCCAAAATAAAGTGACTTGACTGTGTCTATTATAATATATTCTGATATTCAAGTGTCCTGGCATCCAAGATGGTAGAATAGCTGCAGATATAGTAACGCAGTCTGCTTCGGATCCATTGTGGTCATAACAGGACATCTACCGATTACTGCAGTTGACTACATAACTGCCTTTTAGGAATGGGCATAAAGTGGTCGTCTCAGCACGACAACCCCAGTGTATATGCCCTATTGAAGTATACAATCATCACAGAGCTGGGGATCTCACCAAGTGCCAGAACGACTCTTCTCTTTTATACCTACTTGGCAGACATATTACCTTCCAGCATTACATTCGTATGCATGATTAACAAGTAATGTTACTTCCCCAGCAGGGTGAATGTGTGGCTAGTCATGGATTTGCCCTGCCGTAACAGGGACTGGAGCCACTGGCTTCTTTTTGAAACAGGAGGAGTTGTCTTGATTGATGACCAATACTAAGGAATAGGCACCAAAATTGAAGGGTTTGTCCATTTTTTTTAACCAAACAGGGAGAGGGTTGCTGTAATAAATATAAAAAACAAAAACAAACATACATAATTATCAGCTCATTCAGCTCTGTTCCAGCGATGACACTGCCAACCACTTGAACGATAACACCAGGAAACAGCACCTGGTGGCTGCAGCACTTACTACCCAAAGACGGAAGTAAACAGAAGAATCAGGTAGGCGGCCAACAATGGCAGGAAAGGAGCTGAGTGAGGAGGTAGGGGTTGTTTTTTTTTTTTTTATTACACCCTCTCTATTCCCATTTTAGTTTAAAGGGGTTTTCCCCTTGATGTGGGATGCTTACAAATTACATAATAAACATTTTCACCATTCATCATTATTACAATTCTATATCATGTTGGTTTTAACTGCTCCCTTAGTGATCCGCAGCGTACAGCTCATCTCCAGGGGACACGACCAGTGATGCGAGTTCCTTAGTTATGGCCGCTCTAGTAATTAATCACACAGTGGAAATAAATAAAAAGAAACCTCAAATCAGGTATGTGCCTGGAGACAAAAAAAAATCCACATTTCGTTGCTGCAGGAATTTAAACCTAGGAAGCCTATGTTGGAAGGCAGAAGGGCTAACCACTCAGCTACATTGTAGCTACTTAAAGCTCTTTCTACAAACAAACCTTTGTTTGACTACAGTGAGCACACTGTGGGGAAAGGCATGGTGATGCCAAGCCTGCTGGGTCACATGATGTGCAGTTAAAACAAATCATATACACTACCGTATGAGCCCACGGAAAGCTGAAGAAGGACAAACCAGGAACAAAATGCCTTTGTGGTAAAACGACTTTAAAGGGGTTGTCTCACTACAAGGTTTGCTTTTTATGTTAAAGATCTTGCAAAAACAAGTCACTTTGTAATACGTGTCCATTACCAGTGTCCTACCTTTTCTGAGATATCCCCTCTTGTATGGGCTGCATCAGCTCCTCAGGTCACTATAGCTACAGACCTGTTTGATCTCTGATAGGCTGCTAGCACTGGTTGCTATTGCTACAGACCTGGCTTCTACTGCAGCTTAGTAGAAGCCAGTAAACCACCCCTGAATTCAAAATGAAACCAAGAAAACAGAACTGAGGTGAGATGAATCAATGTAGTGAGACAACTCCTTTAAAGGGGTTTTGCCAGGACGTGCCTTATCTGCTAAGAAGCAATTGTAACAAGCCATGCTGAGCTAAAAGAGCGAGAGACACAGCCAGAGCACAGAGCTGTGCATAAGGGATCGTGTGAAATGTTCACTCAAATAATCAAACTACAACTAGTGGATTCTGTATACAAAAGACAACACCTTTCTCCACAGCAGCTTGAAAGCTTCTTCATGTTCCCTGTCATCAGATAAAGCAGGGATCTACTCAGATAATCACACTACAACTAGTGGATTGTATACAAAAGACAACATATCTCTACCCGGTGCCTTGAAAGCTTCTTCAGCTCCCTCTCATCAGATAAGAAGTGTTCTCTGCTCAAGCCCGGCCAGCAGCTCTTGTCACTCTGCCTGGTCGTATCTAATAGAAGTTTTGAAGTAACCAAGGGCAGGTAAGGCAGGCTGTAGCTGTCACAGACTGCAATTTTTGTAATCACATATATTTAGAAAAGTGATTAAATACCCATTTTGGAGGATCCCACGTCAACATTAAATCGTTGCAAAACCAATTTAAGTAAAAAAAAAAACATGGATCAACACTATAAAGTCTTCTTTGAAAAACAAAGAAAAAAAAAAAGAAGACATTTCATAAATGTAAATGTTTTGACAAAAAATATAAATTACAAAGACAGAAGAAATTTACATTTTTGAAAACAAACAACTGAAATGAAATGCCCTAATTTCCCACCTGATAAAAAGAGTCAACACTCCCCCCTTTTATGGCTCACAGTGTCTGTGACCGCTTGATCCCTGCCTGTAGCTGCTGTAATGTACAACTAACGGAGAGGATTTTACAGCAAAAAAGAACAGGTAGTTAATGCTAAACCTCTAAAAAGCTATTAATGGTGTTTTAAAGCTTGACTGTGTCAACATAGGTAGAAGCTGTATAAACTGATGAGGGCCGATATCAAACTATATCAAAAGTACACGACAAAGGCTTGATCCCAAATAGCTTTTCCAGGGACCATAGTATCCCCAATTTAAAAAAAGGGCAAACAAAAGTTGTGCTTGCTAAAAAAAAAAATAAAAAAAAAATTGCCAATTAGTCAAGGAGGAATCTCTGCTAAGCAGGGGGGGATAAAATCAATTTTTTTTAAAAAATAAAAATAAAAAACGATTTTTTTGTTTTAAATCGGATTTTTTTGTTTTTAAAAATCTTTTTTTTTCAATAAACTGTTTTTGGGGAAAAAAATTTTTTAAACCACCAAAGGTTTTCCACAGAGAAAAGCTGAGTTTTTTTTAAATCTAGAATAAAGGCTTAATTGAAAACATTCAAAATGCCAGCTCTTCCCAAGGGGTTTTCCCTGTAGGATTATGGGCAGTTTCTCCCCCTATATTTTCACAGAGCCGTTTTATTTACGAGTTCTCAAAACTGAATTGACCCCCCAGAGGTCCCCCCTCTTCTTCCGCAAAAATTTTACAACATAACAATTAAAAAGAAAAAAACCTTAATCCTTTTGTTTAAAAACCCTATAATACAAAATCAACCCCTTCAGTCCAAGCCCAAGAAGTTAGACAATAGTTTCTGATTGTTGAGGGGAAAATAGATCTGCACAACACAAAAAAGAATGTAAATCAAGTGTAGGAGGGGGGGAAGGGAAAGCAGACAAGAAAATGAAAGTAAATTTGAGCACAATACTGCAGCATAGACCACAGAAGACAAGTCTGGATCTTTTTGTGTGTCGATCTGGTTTATTACATTCTTTCCAAAAAAATTTCAGCAGGCCGAAAAAGAACCCATTTGGAATTTTAATAAGCTCCTTCGACATGGGTAAGGCAGGCACGGCAAAATGCAAACGATGCAAAAAAGAGATGAAAGGCCTGGGGGGGCTCAATGAGGCAACATCATGAAAGTGCGGTGATGGATGAAAAAAGAAACATTCTGAACGGGCAGATCTTCAGGTTGGTAAACTTTTTTATTGAACCCTATTTCTAAAATGACTGTCATGTGTGAGAAAAATATATTTCTTATTATTACTGCATGTTACTGCTTTTGGTACAGTTTGATAAAAAAAACAAATTTCCCTTTTTGGGGCGTGAGGGTTTTACAATAAGCAAAATTTATAAACAATAAAATAACAGCATTGACTTTTTTTTTTAGGGGAATTCAGGGGATTCGGGAAACTATCCACCTCCAAATCACCACATCCTGTTCACAGTTTCAGAGTTACCATCCGGAAAGTGCTTCATTAGCACACATATCATCAGCACCCACAGCCACTATCACCATCACCCAAAAGAAGAAAAAATTTTACCTCCTGGAAACCACCATAGATGGGGTTGTGATCAAACTAGCAGATTAGAAAAAGAGTTGATTGATGAAAAATTCCCATTTTATTTACAACGAACTCTTTTTTCCTCGACTGAGAACCCATTTTTCATAATATGGTTATCACTGAGACCAGGATCAGTCCCCCCAGCAAGCGATGTTGCAGGGAAACTGCGGTCAAGTGTATGACAGAGAAATGAAGCAATGTGCAACAGCTCTGGGGTTAAAAATTTGTTAACCTAAGTTTTGAGGTGGAGAAAATGTCCAAAAAGATCCAAAATTGTATTTGCTTGAAAAACAACAGAAGAAGGTAAAGTTTTCCCCTTTAAAAAAACCAACTGATCTCGGGAAAAAGCACACAAGCAAAAATCTTAAAGAATGGCAGAAAAGCTATAACACATGTAAACAAAAATTCAAACGTCAGTACGCATTTTTGGTCACTGACAATGCTGCAAACTATCCAAGATGAGAAAGATTTGAAAAGCAGGAGGAAAACAAAACGCTAATAACAATGGTTCAGGCTCATTTGCTGCCTCTAGCCAAAACTTAAGGTTCCAGAAAAAAGGAATGTTGTTGAAAATTGCTAAATTACTTCGTAATAATCATTTTGCTGCAGCACTTGAAAAAGGGTGGGTGGAACCAAGCTAATGCCCCAAAAAGATGTTAGTGGACTCTGTGGGGATGTTTGAGCAGTATTCAAAAATGGCCTATTTGATGACACTTGGTGAAGAAAATCGAGATAAAATAGTGGCAAAATGTCACGGGAAAATCCTCAAATTTGGGGTTAAGAGAAATGTTTTAACAAATGCTGAGCTTCCTGAAACCCCCTCTCTCAACTTTAAAAAAAACAAAAAATGTGTTTTATTGCGGATGGTTGAAAATTTGGAAGGAACTAGTGAACACTTAAAAAAGAACTAACATGGACGAATAAATTACAAGCAGTAAAAAAACGAATGGGACAAGCACTGACTCCAGCTCATTTTTTGGCAAATATTTCAATATCCAACATCAGGGGCAAAACCCTAAGTGCTGAGGGAAAAGGATTAGTATGACTGGGGGATCCAGCAATCATCCCCTTTTAAAGCCAAATATAATAAAATTTAGAGCTAAGGGGGGAAACCTTCAAAAAATAATGTTTGCTGAAATATTTTTAAGGGAAAGGGCACACCCTAACTGGGAAGTCACTTAAGCGCTTGGATTAGAACGTTCAAATAATATTTCACTTTTAACAGCATAGCTTCTTCTGCAGGCGTTGAAAAATATCTCTTCTTTGGGCTCATTCATTTTTAAATTGAGAAAAAGTTGGGGGCCAATAAAAGCAGGAAAGCTTGTTTTTCTTTTCCAATTATGAATAGGGAAAAAAGAAGAAGATGATGATGAAGATGACGACAAGTGAGCTACAGAGGACAGCAGGGGACGTAGTATTTAAGTTTTTCATGTGTCGGGTGGGGTGACGTCTAAGTTCTTAAAAATATATATATTTTTTTTAGCCAAATTATTTTTCAAACAGGATGTTTGTTTTAAACAAATAATTAATGCTGTAATGTTGTTTTTGTTTCAGTTGAATAAATCTATTTAAATTGTTATTAAGGTCAGGGTTATTTTTCCTTCCTAAGTCAAAGAACAGTGGTGTCCAAAAATAAGATTAACCCATTAAACGGGAAAAAAAATAATATAAAAAGTGATTCTAAAAAAACTTTATCGACTTGCATGTTAAAATAGCAAGAACTAGTGTAGTAAAAATTTATTTAAATCACTGATTTAAATCAAGCCTTACGACTATGATTTAAATCGTGATTTTAAACGTGATTTAAACAGTTAGATTTTAAAACAAATCCACCCTGATTTCTGGGCTAAAAATATAACAATTATAGGAAGGACTGGAGAGGGGTCTTTTTATCCAGGGGGTTTTTCTGATTGCCCGATTGGGCCAGGAAAAATTTTTTTTCCTTAAAATGAGGACAATTGGCTTTTACCCAATTGGGGTTTTTTGCCTTCCTTGGACAACACTTTAGCAAAATAGGCGAAATGGATGGACGCTGTCTTTTTTTCGCCTTAAAATATTAAAAGTAAAAACAAATGTTAAATGAAAGGAAGGATTTCTGAAAGTTGGGTTTTTTTTCCCCCACTTCAGATTTCTTTGTTGCACTACAAACCCTTTTTTGGATCCTAAGGCTATGTTCAAACGGGGTATTTGCAGGGGGTAATTACGCCCTGCAATTACCCGTGTGACCCCGGGGCGGGGGGGGGGGAGGGAGGGTGAGCAGGGGGGCCGGGGACTTCGCCGCCATAGACTTGGGAATTTCCAGCGGCGGTAAACACCGTATAATTCACATTCAATTATCTCCCCCCCCGCGGGTTCGCCGGGCGGGGGAAAAAGACGTAAACTAAGTTCCCCTATGGAACTGTGAAAATTTCCAATGAATGGGCCGTTTTCGGCCCGTAATTGGCGCACTTCGGGACGTAATTACGAAGAAATACGGCCCCTTTTACCGGTGAAAAATGGGCCTTCCTTTTCTGCATTCAAGAGCCAAAGGGGGTCATGAGTCTTCACTTGAGAAGACAGATTTTGTCGTATTTCAAGGTGTGCATAAGCATGTATGACTGCACCTTCAGCATAGGCCGGAGATGCATGGAATATTCCTCTTTCACCACCATATGTAAGATATACAGAAACCCTTATTCATTCAATGAATTCCTTCCACTCAACACCCCAAAATACTCCCCCGGTAGAGAACTTTCAAGCACTTCTAGACCAATTCTCCAGGCACATAAACAGCAATCACAGTGCAGGGGTTTTAATTAGCAAGAAGAAACCTTAATTAAGTCTATTGTGTCTGACTGTATTAATTAGAGCAGCCTGCAGGGAGAATTTCCTAGGATTTTCTAACTATAAAAGGCAGACACCACCCAGTTTTAAAAAGCTCCACGCGTCAGGAAAAAATCTGCTTTTCCCAGATAAGTGGAGCTTATGGTTAATGCACATCTGCACTTTCTGCATTAATATGGTTCCCCCCTCCTCCAATAGCTGAGTACTTAGAGACTATTTCCGACCAAACACAACAGACCATGTACTTTTCTGAAATTCTAGGAATTCATTTGAGAAGCTTACATCAATATTTTATTGTCATCACTCTCTCTCTAAAAAAAGGTTGGTCCAGGTTGAGAAAAAAGGTCAGATTTTCTTCCCACTATAACCACTCTTTTCTATGGAACATGAAGGTTGCAAATATTAACCCCATCTCTGCTCCAGACTCAGGACTGCGAATAATAAACAGCTACTTTCCCCTAGACCACCAGGATTTCATGTTTGGTGCAGACTACCAGGTTTTGGATCTCTTCATCACCCAAGACCTCATGAATGTTACCACAAACCCACTAGAAATATATGGCTAATTTTTCAGCTTTTTAGACTCACCCAGCTTGGCAAAAATAGCCCAGGTCTCCGTTTCCTCACGGAAATGGCTTAAAATGGCTTAAAGGGGTTGTCTCACCATGCTGTTTCTCAGAGCCACAGGGAGCTTCAGATTTACACTTCCTCCCTCTTCTTGGTTAGGCTGTGGGAGGTTCTATAGTAGTGATTAGCATATCAGCATCCTACTCCCAGCTCTTCTAATTGCATTGACATGACCGCAGGAGATGTATAATGCAGAGAGCTTCAGAGTGCAAAGTAAACAAAATTAAACTCCTTTGTTTGCTAGAGAGAACACACTCTGTTCTCAAGCTAGCATCTATCCAGAAGACGTCACTCCCTGCTCCCTGTCTAATCAGGAAGGGAGAGCAGAATGCTAACCAGAGAAACCTGTGTGCACTCAGAGCAGATACAATCTCTCTTATCTCCTGAACAAGGTAATATAAAAAAGACCAAAGTATTTGGAAAATGTCTTGATTTAATGTTCCCTACATGTTGAAAGCTAATCTTTGTAGTGAGACAACCCCCTTTAAACAAAACAATAGACACAGATCCCATGGACAAGGATGGTGCCGTCTCCATAAAAAAATTACCGTTTTCCCAATAGTGGATAGCCCCTTCAGAGACAATGGGTATGATCTAACAAAACTGGTCCTAAAGGAAAATGGTAGCAGTTACCTACAACATCCAATATCATTTTCCAAAGAGAAACAAGACATGCAGTATTCCTAATTCTATATGGAATTACCAATTAAAGGGGTTTTGCCAGGAGGAGGCTTATCTGCTAGGAAGCTAATGCAAACAAATCATGGAGCTGAAAGAGAGAGAGACTCACACAGCCAAAGCACAAAGCTGCATAAGGGATCGTGTGACATGTTCACTGAAATAATCAAACTGCAACTTGTGGATTCTGAATACAAAAGACAACAGTTTTTCTCCTCAGCAGCTTGAAAGCTCCTTCATGTTCTCTTTCATCAGATAAAGCAGGGATCTAATCACACTACAACTAGTTTATTCTGTATACAAAAGAAAACATATTGCTACCCGGTGCCTTGAAAACTTCTGCAGCTCCGTCTCATCAGATAAGAAGCTCTCTCTGCGCAAGCCCGTCCAGCAGCTCTTGTCAGGCCGTATCTAATACAAACTTTGAAGTAACCAAGGGCATGTAAGGAAGGCTGTAGCTCTCTCAGACTGCAATTTTTGTAATCACATATATTTAGAAAAGTGATTAAAAACCCATTTTGGAGGATCCCACGTCAACATTACATCGTGGCAAAACCCCTTTAAGGGCCCTAAATACAATATGTGTATTTTGTGAACATGACCACACACTAATTAGATATACCCTTAATCAGATCAAGCACTTCACGCTTTAGATAAGGGAAGCATAAGAGACTTCTCTATAACATTCACCTACAGTGCATCTAACATTTCAGCCTCTTAAATGGGTCTCACCACCACTGGAAAACTAATGATGCTGACAAACAATGGAATATATGAAAAATCGACTAAATATGAAAAAGTTGTATGTGAACTGGCTTTACTTAAGTGCTGGATACTTATAACCATCCTGGAATATGAATTATCTGTCCTAAACTAATTAAAAATGATATTTATGTACTCCAAACTTCAGTATTTTTCAAGTATCCTTGTCAAACATCATTAAAAAAAGATTCGATTTGTCCTTGAGCTTCAAAGAACATTTTCGAGTTCCGAGTACATCATTAAGAATTTCCCCCAAAAATGTTTCCCTGTAGAGTTCATGGGGCTCAAGGTATTCGACAGACTAAAAGATATAAATCAGCATTCAGGGAGGATGCTACCGTGACTAACTCTTCTGAATACTGACGGCAATGATAAACTTCTTGTCAACTCTGCTTATTTCATTTCTGAACTGCAAACACCACCACAAACTAAGAGAAAACTCAAAGTCAAACTTATTTTTTTGTGTCTAGATCAGGTCCTGCACAACATACAGCACGCCAAAAGGATTTCTGGCAACACACAAAGGCCCGAGGGGTGGGTTTTTTTAAACTCTACCCCCAAAATGGCAGTACGTCCTGGTTTTAGGGGGTGTTATTGAGATGCGGGGTTTTGGAGATGGGGGAGCTCACGGAGCCGTCCAAAGGGTGGGCGGCGCCCCATTCCGCCACGAGCCCAAGGTGGTGCGGCGCCCGCATTCCGCCACGAGTCCAAGGATGGGGCGGCGCCAGCATTCCCCCCCAGAGTCCAAAGGGTGGGGCGGCGCCCGCATTCCCCCACGAGTCCCGGATGGGCGGCGCCCGCAATCCGCCCGAGTCCAAGGATGGTGCGGCGCCCGATTTCCCCCACAGTCCAAGGATGGGGGGGCGCCCCCTTCCCCCACGAGTCCAAGATGGGGGGGGCCCCCCTTCCGCCAAGAGCCAAGGGGTGGTCCGCCCCCATTTCCCCCACGGCCAAAGGATGGTGCGGGGCCCGCATTCCCCAGAGTCCAGGGTGGTTGCCCCCCCCCTCCCCCCTTTCCCCCAAGATCCCCGATGGGGCCGCCCCCCCCATTCCGCCAAGTCCAAGGGGGTGGGGGGCCCCCCCCTTTCCCCCAAGAGTCCCGGGGTGGTGCGGCCCCCATTCCGCCAAATCCAGGGTGGTGCCCCCCCCCCATTCCGCCCAGAGTCCAAGGTGGTGCGGCCCCCCCCCCTTCCGCCAAGGTCCCAGGGTGGTGCGGCCCCAATTCCCCAAGAGCCCAGGAGGTGCGGGCCCCATTCCCCCCAAGAGTCCGGGGTGGTGCGGCCCCCCCCCCTTCCGCCAAGATCCCAAGAGGTGCGCCCCCCCATTCCGCAAAAAAATCCAAGGGTGTGCGGCGCCCCATTCGCACGAGTCCCAGGATGGGCGGCCCCCCCATTTCCCCCAGGTCCCAGATGGTGCGCCCCCCATTCCGCCCCAGTCCAGGATGTGCGGCCCCCCATTCCGCCACGAGTCCCCAGGGGTTGCGGCCCCCCATTTCCCCCACGATCCAGGGTGGTGCGGGGCCCCCCCCTTTTCCGCCCCGAGTCCCCGGGTGGTGGGCCCCCCCTTTTGAAAAAAATCCCAAGGATGGTGCGGGCCCCCCAATTCCGCCAAGGTCCCCAAGAGGGCGGCCCCCCCCCCTTCCCGGCCCCCAACGAAGGGGGGGTTCCCCAAGGGGTGGTGGGGGGCCCCCATTCCGCCAAGAGTCCAGGATGGGGCGGCCCCCATTCCGCCCGAGTCCCAGGATGGTGCGGCCCCGCCAAAAAAACTCCCCCACCCCCAGTCCCAGGATGTGCGGGCCCCCCTTCCCCCAAGGGTCCCCAGATGGTGCGGCGCCCCATTCCGCCACGAGTCCAAGGTGGGGCGCCCCCATTCCGCCACGATCCCCGGAAAGGGGCGGCCCCCCATTCCCCCCACGAGTCCCAGGATGGTGCGGCCCCCCATTTTCCCCAAGTCCCAGGATGGTGCGGCCCCCACATTTCCCCCAGGTCCCAGGGGGTGCGCCCTTTACATTCCGCCACGATCCCAAATGGTGGGGCCCCATTCCCCCCACGGTCCCAGGATGGTGCGAATTGCCCGGGCCCAATTTTCCCCCAGAGCCCAGGATGTGCGGCCCCACATTCCGCCAAGATCCAAGTGGGCGGCCCCCCCATTCCCCCAAGAGTCCCCCAAAAGGGGGCCCCCCAATTCTGCCAAGTTGTCCCGGTTTTTGGGTTTTGTCACATCTCACCCTCAGTTTCAATAAAAAACAAATTATACAGAGCACATACCCCTTTGGGACCACCAATTTGGATATGGGAAACGAAAACTTTTAACCTTGCTTAAGCTAGGGACACATTTATTGTAATGCTGATTTAGTTGTCTTAGAAAGCTTCCGACGCACCACAAAAAAATTGTAGGATTAAATAACCCACGGGAACAAAAAGTGTGTTTTTTTTAACCCTGTGTGCTGGCCCCAAAAATAGCATAAGAAAACAGATGGCTTACTCTACCATGGCATTCATAAAAAATGTATAGTAAACCTTTTTTTTTTTTTTTTTTTTAAAAAGTGAGGTGGTAGGAACTCTCCATTGACTTTAATGGGGGGTTCCAACGCACCCAACACCACATACCAGAAATCCTTTGAAGCAATGGGAGAGTTTTCACCGTGTCCCCCTTCAAAACGGGTTTCAGGGGTTGTTCCAAGATGGTAAAGTCTGAAAGATGCCATCAATTTTAGGGGGGAAAAACCCCCTTTTAAGGGGCAAAACTTAAGGGTCTTGTTCTCTATATCCTTTCATTAGAAATCTTGTTTGGGTTTAAGGGTCAAAGAGTTCACCCATGCGAGTTCCAAAACTATAAAAAAAAAAATCTTTTACTGTGTTTCTCTTTAAAGACAAATTTTCCTCCAAACGAGGTTGGGCAAATGAACCCTTGCCCGAAGCTGATTGCGGCAGCACACAGCTAGAAGCCTCCCTAAAGGGTCAACAATGTTACTACTTATTTTTCCCCTCCCAAGATAAGGGACCCCCCACT
>JAODAL010007138.1:0-127676 GCA_025379985.1 Phyllomedusa bahiana
ATTTGTGTATCCAGGTATAGGTGAACACAAGAAATATCATTCCACAGCTGTAGTGGTCACATAACTGACCTTCAACAGTATTATTCACCACCAGTTGTTTAACACATAATAACAGTTATAGACAAAAATCCTATGTCTTGTCTAGCACTGAACACAAAGCTACCAGCTGCCTTGCACCACACACAAAGCAACATCTATGTCAGCACTATGGCTCCCACAGGCGACCGCCACCTGCTTCATCCCCAGGCTGTGAGCTCTGCGTGAATGTATCAAAGCTCAGTTAATGGTTATCACACCTGGCACATAGCCTAAGCTCTGTACTGTCTTAATGAAGCTGGGGCCCACCCATTTTTCCCAAACCCCGCAACAAGGTGCTTTTATTAGGTTTTCATGGGAATATCTCCCTGATGCTACACTTGATTCCTTAGCATTAACATTTTACCCAGATGTTGTCTTCCTATAGCAGTCCATGCTTTGAATTTGTCAAGTTGCTATATCTTTATTAAAGTTAGTAAATCTTACATTGGCAAGTGACATGAAAATGGAGTAAGGGAGAAGTTTAAGGTAAACTTCAGACTGGTGTTTCTTGAATAGGTACATTTTGACACTGAAGTTGTGCAAAAACTTTGGTTCGGGAGAAAAAAAAAAAACTTTTGGTTCACTAACCTTTACATTATTGCTAACTTAACTGTAATCCTAACTCTAAACCCAAAGGTTTTTTTTTATTTTTTTTTTTTAGTTTTTACAGAGTAACCTACAGTTCCACAGCACACCTGGTTCAGAAGCGCTCCCGGTGTGGTAACCCCTATGTTATGATAACTGTTAGTCGTGTTAGACCTCAAGTGGTGCCGCTGGACCAGAAGCACTGCAGAATGATAAATTAATCCTTAAAAATACTTTATTCTAATTCCAATTTAGGGATAGGTTTGTTTGTTTTTTTTAGTAAATTTTTATCTAAATTCAATTTGGGGGGACCGGAATTACATCGCTTAGATTTATATTTAAATTCTGGGCTGCGTTATTGAGAACCTCCGACCTATATTGGAGGGGGTAAGATGAGACATGTTCTGACTACTACTTCTTATTAATTAGGTTGTCATCCTGTAAAAAACATACTGGGCATCATTTATGAAATTAATAGTAAGACTGTATTTGTTGCCCATAGTAACCAATCATAGCTCAGATCTTACTATAGCAGTATAAAAAATGAAACCTGCGCTATGGTGCTTTGGGTCAACAAAGACAGTCTCAAATTACGGCTTTTCATAATTAGTGCTCATTATGTCCTTTTGATTTCTTAACATGATGGGATATATAAAATGTAAGGTCACTCTGCAAATGTTCTGCACAGTGGTCCATTTAAAAATCATGAAAGCTGACTTATAGCTGAAGGTCGAGCACAATTGCATAGACATACAAGATTTAGGTGAGGTCATGGCTCCATCCATAAAATAGATTACTTTATTGTAGCATTAAAATGCCTTAAAAACAAACAGCGCAAGCCTACACGTTTCTGATCCTCTCTGGATCCTTGATCACAGCTCACAGATCCCAACTGCATAGAGTAGGATTTAGCAAGCTATGTAAAGCTACATGTATGACCATTATGTTCTTGAAAGAGAGAGATTTCATTGTCCTAATCTCCAGAGTTTTTTTTTAAATGTCAGATTTCAGCATGCGGAGAGCTTTGGATTTCATTGCTGGTGCGCTGTTACTTTCTTCCCCTCAGTGCTTTATTGCATGTAAAACTGATTTCTAAATCCTTCACTGACGAGAAAGTATTTTCTAAGCAGCAAATAGTGCAGCCAACCTTTCCCCTACTGCTAAATGCTGTGTGCAGTTGTTAAAAGGAAATCGTGTCCTGTAGTATAAAGTCATCCAATTATATTCCTGGTTGGTAAAGGTCTCAATGTAATGCCAGTTTGCTTTAAAAAAAAAAAAAAAACAGTAACTATAGCCTTCGACCGCTAATGAGATTGAATTTTTTTTTTTACTGAAGCTGTTACATTGAACGCATGGCCTTGAATTTCTCAAATGTATTTTTAAAAATGGGAAATCGGACTCATTTGTTTCTAAGATCCCATGAGATTAGATAAGGTTTTGAATTGTTCATGTAATTCTTTATTTCAATTTGTTACGTGCCTTTATTTACTCAGACCTAGGATATCTTAGTTGGTGACTAGGGATGAGCGATGTTATCGACAAAAGTTGAAATCGGCATGGTTTTTAGGCTGATCGGAAAATGCCGATCACGCGATATTTTAGATGACAATCTTTCAGATAATCTATTACTATCGCGCCAGCATTTCCTGTCATTTTGGCGGCCAGCCAATCAGCTCCGAGGATAGAGGGGGATGAGGAGGATGTACAACGTCACCACTTTGCAGTGTATGGACCTCATTGGCTGCAAAAATCACGTGAGCTCGTTTTATCTATGCAGCTGCATTTCCTGTTTGAGCCCATACTCTGTCTATCACACTTCACAGCAGGACGTGTCTCTCTGCGTTTAAACCAATAGCTGTTCTAACAGCTCTGATAGTCTCTTCTAATACAAGAAACCATCCACCTACCTACAGCTTAGAATAGAGTTAGATTAGAGAATTTCACTTCTTATTTAGTTAGAGAAAGTTTTAAGGATATCTACTGGTGTGTCCAGCAGTGGAGGGGGGGACAGCCTCAGGGGGAGGGGGGCAGCAGGAGGAGAGGCATTTGAAAGGAAGATATTTTGCCGCTCAGTGTGTTCTGTGATCTTCAATTGAAAAACATTGTTTTTTACCACTTTTTTGCCCACAGACCTCTGATAGCAGTTGAAATTGTCCCTGTGTTTTCAGTTCTATTACAATCACTGTGTGTCAGTGTTCCCAAAAACCGGCATAACTTATCACTATAACTTTTAAATAGTTTTATTGAAGTCCGTGCGTCTGTTTGTCGCAAAGAGCTCAGTTGTACGCAAATTGTGTTATACATATTTGATAGTAAATTATGCCTGTAATCAGTGGTGCGAAGGCCACCATATTAATCCATATAATATTTAAATACTCTTATTGCAGTCCGTGCGTCTGTTTGGCGCAAAGAGCTCAGTTGTACGCATATTGTGTTATACATATTTGATAGTAAATTACACCTGTAGTCAGTGGTGCGAAGGCTGCCATAATAATCCATATTAATCCATATAACATTTACAGACTCCTTTTTCCGGCACTTTTTAAATCTGAGGGTCATGCAGGTTTAAGGGTCATGCTGCGGTACAGGACAGGTATAGTCAATGTCCAGTTCAACTAAAATGGTGGTTCAAAGACTCCTTTTTCCGGCACTTTTTAATCTGTGGGTCAGACAGGTTTAAGGGTCATGTTGTGCTACAGGACATCGATAGTCAATGTCCAGTTCAACTAAAATGATGGTTCAAATAATACTGCCTTCTGGCATTTTTTAATTTGTGGGTCATGCAGGTTTAAGGGTCATGCTGTGGTACAGGACAGGGATACTGAATAGTCTGTCAGTTTTTTCTGTGACTCTTGTTGCCTAATTGTGTTGCCTAAGATGTAGCACGTATCCAGTTTACTGTTGTGGATGTTAATTCCAGCTTCTCCAGCCCTGTTTGGGTGTAAGAATGAAGTTGTTGTTCCCTCTCCATAGACTTTAATGGTCATCGGCGATAATCTATTATCGACTATCGTCATAATAATTGCTGATATCGACTATCAACTCGATAATGATAGTTGACACAATCGCTCATCACTATTGGTGACATAAAGAGCAATCCAATCACTAAAATGATAGAATCACTGAATCCTCATTTACAAATGTGGTTGCACCAAAAAAGTGTCTTAAAAAGTGGCACAATTTTGGTGCAGCATTTTCCAGACATTTATTAAGAAAATTTTTACACATCGCTCCACATGTAGTCATGGCTTATCAAAATGTGGACGTGGCCTTGTAGAAAAGTGGGCAAAATTCTGGTGTAGACAATAAGTAAAAAAAATAGTTCAAGGCTATGTTCACACGGCTTATTTTGGGACGGATTTCAGTCCGTATTGCGTGCCATACTGCAAATTGTAATCCATCCCTGTCATTATGGTAATCCACAGTTCTCATAGAGAACTATGGATTTCATCTCCTTTGCGAGCGGGGAGAAAGTGACTTGTACATTATGCGCCGTGGATAATGAAAGTCTATGGGGCCGGCGAGCTGCCGGACCCCCCACCCCCATACACACGCCGTAATTGCAGGCAAATTCATCACACAGTGCAGTGTTTGATGTGTGTGTTTTAGCCAAAATCTTGAGTGGATTTGGATACAAAAAGTATCCCAAAAAAATGCATCAACAACTGTCACAAACCACCTTGTGTCATAAGAGATGCCTTTTGGTCGAACAGTTCTATGTGACAGAAACATTGGCTGTTCTTTGCAAAATTGAAAACATAACTTTGAAAACTCCTAATGTTGTTATATTCAAGTATGTAATAGTGTGAGTAGTTACTCTTGACTTCAGAGGTAACCATGTAAATGGTTGAAGTTGGCCAAACGCATAAAATAGCTATTGGGTGAGCAGAGATATTTATTTCAGTGGGAAGAGTGAAATAAGACACTTCTGGCAGCAGCATATCTCTCAGAGACAAAAACGGAAATGTTTAAATAAGATTCATTTTTCCTCCCTCAAATTCTGGCTTCAGAGCATAGTCCAAAGGTCTCCATATATTTTAGATGCCTGTGAAAAGTGAAGGGTATGGTCAGCTTTAATGTATACGGTCAACTTAAAGGGGTATTCTCACCACATTGATTAGCTTTAAACAAGTGAGCAAAGGTAACTAAAGATTATTACCAAATACACTGCTGCTCTTATTTTACTTCATTTCAGAGTTAAAGCAGTTTTTATCTCCTGATTGTTTACACAAGGTTTCCTAGGTTACTGGCCACTTCTCTCTGCTCCTGCTTCCCTGGCCAGGATAGTGATGTCACTTCCTGCTGTGTCTTATCAGCAACACAGCAGCCTGTTTATCTTACTAACTTACAAACTTTAACCTTTACAGTTATGTACCCTTATGCTCTGCTGCTCAAACTTTTTCATCACCAAACTCCCTCATACAGGGTCAGCTAGGAATAGCAGAGCTAAAATGTCAGTAACTGCTGTAGAACCATCCACAACCTGAAAAGAAAGTAAGAGCCAGAAGCTGGCTGGGAAAAGCAGGCTTCATGAAACAGCAAGATGGTAAAACCCTTTTAAGTGAGATAAGTTGAAAAGAATGCTACAGTGTTCATAAGACTGGAGAGTGACTAAATCCCATGAAGGGTCATCTGTTGGCAGTATTTTGCACAAAGTTCTATCATAGTCATGTGCATATATATAAGCTACTAAACTTTTTCAGTTTTCACAGGTCACCAACACATCTACCTCTCCTTTTTCCTAAAACCAACTATTGGGAATAAAGGGTTAAAGCTTAAAGGGGTTTTTTGACTACAATTAGCTTTTAATGTGTATGGAAAGGTAAATAAAGACTATTACCAAATACATTACTTTATTGATTTTTCTTTGGTCAGAAGATATAAACAATTTCATCTCATATTAGAGTACACAAGTTTCTCTAGTAACAGACAATCTCTTCTCCCTGCTCTCTCTTGTCTCTCATTGCTTTAAGCTGCTGTCAGTTAGTCCAACCACGTTGAGTCATTCCCTGGGAAATCTTATCTGTATCAACGAAGCTTTGTTTACCTATGGTAATAGCAAGTTTTAAGCCATAGGGCCGGTGTACATGGCAATGATATAATGACAGATTATTATACTATTCTAAAATCATTCCCAGCTACTGCGCAAAAAGACGAAAACCGGTTGAATTCTAATTCAAAATTAGACCAGTATTTGTACATTGCCATGTGGATGCAGCCTTAGAGCTCTGTAGCCTTGTACACTGCTATTTAGACATCTTCAGCACTCATATCACTGTAACAGGAATAGCTAGGAATAGCAGAGCTGATATGCCAATCACCACCCACAGCCTGACCAGGAAGTGTCTGAAACTGGCGGTGGCCCTGTTGGTGAGAAAACCCCTTTAATTAATTATGGTATTTAGCCTCTCATACTTACAAATCTCCTCACCGACAAATGACGAATGAGTACATCCAGAGGCGTAACTTGAAGCTTCTGGACCCTAGTGCAAATAGTGAAATGGGGCCCCTCAGTTACCCTGTTCCATTGACAATGCTTTGGCAGAAGGGCTTTGGGGACCCCCTCAGACTGCAGGGCCCGGTAGCGACTGCTACCTCTGCACCCCCTATAGCTACACCCCTGAGTATGTCATGGTGCTGGTAAGGTTCTGTATAATGGCATTGCTACATAGTGACAGCAAGGAATGGAGCGTCTAAATGAATGAGCAACGTTGCTGTGCACCGTTTCTCACTCCAATCGGCAACTCTGCAGCATGATCGCAGGATTCCGATCTGTTAACATGGCAGCTGGAAGTCTGGTGACAGGAAGTGGTAAAACCACCATCTTTGTTTACCTTTCTAGGGTGTACTAATGATCAAGCTGCCTAGTGGTCAAGTACCCTATGGGGTATGTACTGACAACATTAGATAGTTGGCTACTCGCGGTGGCAGCCACAGTGCAGGACAAGGACAAGTGGTATAGGCAGAGTTGACAGGTTACTGCAGGTTTGGGGTAGGCAGGTAACTGAATCCTTGGCACGATGACAGGACGGTACAAACGTGCAGAACCGTAGTCTGGTAACAGAGTCCCAGGCAGGTAACGGACTAGTACAACATCAGGATAACAGCAGGAAACAGCAGGAGTAGTTATGAAGGTAACTCAGGAACAGCAGAAACCAGCAGCAGTGGTCAGGAGCTCAGATGGACATGTAGTGTGCAGGAGGTGGTGTCACAACACACTACTAAAGGTTTAATAATGTTTAATGCTGAAAATTGCTATTTTCTACTATTTCACTGTATGTAGAATGTTCTGGAATTGAGCTCTTTTTCACCCCTGTGTGTAGTTAGTAGCTTCTGAGCATGTCTGTGATTCATGTTCAGATGTGATGTGTTATAGAGATGTAACCATTTACAGCTACTCAAGGCTATAGTGGGAGTAACCATGACAACACCAGGGTGGAGTCTAGGTAGGAAGTCTATAAAAGATAGGTACATTTCATGTTCTGGGTCTCTCCACTAGAGTTAGTGAGTTCTCTGCACTGATATCCACCTTCAGGGTATCGGTGTCGTCATCTGAAGCTGTCAGTGAAGCCGGCCATCATGCTAGCCTGACACAGGCGGTGCTGCCTCTGGGCTCAGAGGTCAGCTTTAACATCTAATTTCCCTGGCCGCATGGGAGTGGACACAGAGAGTGAGGAAAGGATTTAGAAAGTCTCAGCTGGGCCGTGGAGGACTTTGGACCCTTAGGACTCCATGAGGTGATATCAGTCCCCCCAGACCTCACGGCTGTTGGGACCCAGTTTGCCTCTGGCCTGGCCCTATACCTCTAACCACTTAGGATTGTCCAGTGCACGTGGTAGTCAAGGCGAGCTCCACGTTTGTCTGCTGGAAATCGCACATAAGGGACTTTACTTGTTTGAAGGATTACTGTTCCTGCCCTTAGCTCACTGAGTGGCTGCATCTGGAAAGAAGGAATTGTATGTGAAGGATGTCTGCTGCCATGTTCTGTACCATCTTTGCAGGGTTGGAAGTAAAAGAGGCCTAAGATGATGTAACACTGTTAACCCTTTGCCTCCTGCTTGCTCATTTCTGCACCCACACATCAAGGGCACCTCGAACACCATCCACAGCGGGCAGTCGAGGGAGAGACCACCAACAGAGTGTGCCCCAGGAGAACAACTACCACTATCATCCATCCATCTAAGTGCAGATCCCCTCTTCACTGGTGTCGGGTGCTAGGTGAGCGTGAGAGATGTTGTTGACGGAGCGATAGCCGCTGTGACCAGAGTGACAGCCTAAGTCATGGCTACCTTTTCTTCTGGCTCTCTCCTCTGCTCCCTGGCCGCGCTGGTCCACCACAGACATTAATGAACTGGCCCGGAGCAGAGGCAGGAAGTTCCTTATATCCCAGGAGGTTGTAGGTCATTGGACAGGTAATTTGGACACTGTCCCATTAAATCCAGACCTAGGGAGCACGTGCAGACACAGACAGGAACACGGCCAGGTGAGCACACAGAAACATAGGACACAGCGGGGACCACAGCCTGCATGGATACAGGACCGTAGCAGAAGTTGCAGGAGACTGGGGACACAGCTATGCCCATGAGGACTGCGGCAGGAAGCGTGACAGCAGCAAACAGATGCGAGGCCATGGGCATAGCAGAGACATTGGCACATCTGCGGTCCGTGCCTAGGAACGTAGTGTGAACCGGGACAGTCATGTTATTAAGACCACGCAGAACGAAGGGACCAATGCAGTCACAGCAGTTTCTTTGATGTACCATATTATACTTCAGCTATACAGAAATAGCGACCCCCAAAAAAGACATAAACTGCAGCAGCAAGTAATCAACTACTGGTGATTATCCTGTACTATATATCATGGGTCCTGTCATAGCTGGTTATAACCTGAGCTTGCTTGAGCAACACCATTCAGTCAAGCCTACAATAGGGTGTTCATATACCATAAACCTTTATTTGTTATATATTAAGTGACCTTAATATTAAAGCACAGATTGAGAATTTAAGCATAAAAAGCGCTTTGGAATGTTGGTTCATCAATTCCAGATGCCCCTGTACATTATCGTCTATCTCTATACAGTCACCTGATACTTATCTATACTTGTCTCTTTATACCCTCCTAGTGGAAGGGACCGCAGAGGGGCCCCCCCGCTCACCAGAAGAGTTGGTTAAACCTCCCGCAGCTGACCAGCTGCTGGAGTTTCCTTGTATTAAGCCTCATTCACACGGCTAGATTGGCACGGACTGGCGCCGTAGCTCCGCTGCCGTGACTTTGCCTTCAGCACGGCGCCAATCCGTCCCTGTCATTTACGGTAATACACCCCCTTGCTCTTGATAGAGAACAGTGGAAATTCGTCGCTCCTAACCGCTCGGCGAATCCGCCGGGCGTGATAAGCAACATGCACATTATTTACGCGCGTACGCGCCGTAAACAATGCATTGTCATAGGGGCCAAGGAGCGGTGCACCCCCTCGCCGCCGCCGCCCCCGTCCCGCCCCTTATTCACGGCGGATTTGTGAGCTCAATACGGCTCACAAATCCGTCGGGAATAAGCCGTGTGAACACGGCCTTATAAGCATCAAGAGAGGCTGCCCGGAAGCCACTGACTGCGCTGCCGGCGATGCATAGGAAGCTAGAAGCAACAGGCCCCACAGCACTTTTGGGAACGGGGGCAGGGCTTAGTAGGACCCACAAAGCTCCACCCCCTCCCCCAGCAGAGCCTATGGCAATAACCTATTCAGCATACAGGAAAACTGGGTGACACTCCATTCCACAAAGTGGTACCCATTATTCCTATCACGGAAAGCTAGATGTTACCTGTGAGCGATGATTGTCACCCAGTTGTCCTGGATGCTGGTATATATATGTATAATGTTTATTTATATACAGGTTCCCATTTGGACTACTTCAGATTCGGTGGACTAAGTCAGGTCAACCTTGGATCTATTTTTTTTCAAATGAAATAGTTAAAGAGAACTGGTTTCGGGGAGTGTTTATTTAAATAGAAGTCTTTCGTGCAATTTTAGTCTGTTTTTTTTCCATATAATTTGAGTGATAGTAGTGGAGGTGTCTGACCGACACTTCTACATTACTATCGCTCAGGTTTGGTGTCATCCAGCGGTGTTTCTTGTTGCCCGAGGCTGAAACTAACCCCATGTCATTATTACCCCAGTACCCAACACATCAGGGGTACTAGGAAGAGTCAGTAACTGTCAGAAGCGGACCCTCTAATGTGGTGATCTGCTTCTGGAGCAGCTGCAGGCTGGTATTTTTAGAATGGGAAGGGACCAGTATGGTTCTTCCTGTTCTGATAATATCCGGCTGCAGCTGTTGATTTTAACTTGGCTTGTTATGGGAAATGGGATCCCACATAGTTTTTTTTCCTGAACATTAATTTATTTAGTGACAATCTAAACATGGGCATCCACTGTAATGACTTTAGGATTCCCAATAATAAATTATTTTTGAAAAAATAAACAAAGTGGGGTCCCCTCCATTTTCGATAACCAGCCAAGGTAAAACCAACAGTTGCAGCCTATTGCTATCAGAATGGGAAGGTCCATTAACACTGGTCCCTTTCCACTCTAAAAGTACCAGCCTGCAGCTTCCCCAGAAGTGGACCATCACATTAGAGGGTTTGCTTCTGATGGTAACTTGGCTCTTCCCAGTACCCCTGACATGGGTTAAATGTCAGCCTTGGGGTGACAAAAACTACTGCTGGCTGACACCAAGCCCGAGCACTAGTAATGGAGAGGCACCTGTCAGATGCCTCCATTACTAATACTGAAATTAAATGGAAAAAAACAGACACAAAGGGCCCATTAGGGCTGCACCATTTTTTGGTGTATTTTACAGCAAAAAACTGTTGACGCCATATTCTCTATATAAATGATCTGTGGTACACCAAAACTAGGTGCATTTTATGCTAGACATGACACTTTTGAATGCGCCTAAAGTAGGCGCATCAAATATGCTAGCAAAGATATGCCTTTTTTTTGGTATACGCCTAAATTAGGCGCATTAAATATGCTATACAAGGCATACCACACACCAACCTCGAGGAAAACTGGGTAACACCAAAACCCTAATTTTGCTTTCTTCCAGAGCTGTTACACAGTAGGGTGGAGTGGGCATGACTTTTTTGTGAAGAGGGTGTGGCTCAACAACAAAATCTCCCTGATGTACACTTTCAAAAGTTGGCAAGTATGTGTAACTACAATCAGCTGGCACCTGAAACAGGAAAAGGGAGTTTTATAATATTTGGAAAGTATGGAGGATAGCATAAACATTAAATACCGAATATTAAAGGGGTTTTGCCACGATGTAATGTTGACATGGGATCCTCCAAAATGGGTATATAATCACTTTTCTAAATATATGTCATTAAAAAAAGTAAAGCCTGTGACAGCTACAGGCTTAATCAGAAGCCCTTAGTTTCCTGAAAGTTTACATTAGACATGACCAGAGGAGCTGACAGGTGCTGATCTGGCCGCGCTTGCATGTTTGCACTTCTTATCTGATTAAAGGGAACATGAAGGAGTTTGCTAGGGACTGTGGAGAAAGATCCTGTTTCTTTTGTATAGAAAATCCACTGGTTGTAATGTCATTATTTGAGTACACATTGCACACGCTTCCTGCTTCCTGGCTCTCTCTCAGCCCCTCTCCCTCTCCTCCTTGAGGCTGCCTGTTTGTTTATCTTCTCTTCTGAGCAGACAAACTCACTTTGTGGCAAAACCCCTTTAAGTGTAGCCCTATTAAACAGAACATTCATTGGTAGCAGAATATGGGCCCTTTTTTATAGTCTCATTTTCGTGAGCTCTTGACAGATGCACAACCTTAGTGCCTTGATGCTGGACTGTGGGTACTAAAAACAATTACAGCACCAGCATTAAAATCTCTAATAACTACTTTATACTGTATGTTTGTAAAATGAACACTTAAAAGTAAACTGAACAATTTTGGCCTAGTCTTCCTGTAAAACTGCTGTGATGATTTTATACTATAATGCTGTTTGCTCTTCCTGCTGATAAAAGTACTCAATTTTGATTGCTTAAGAAAATGTTGTTTATGGCTGTTCCTGTAAGGACAAAAATAGTTTTTGAGATAGATGGTGTAGCTTCTCCACAGTTTACAGCACACTCACAGTTTCACTTGTCGCCTACCATATGTAATTAAGGCATCGTTCACATGGATGACCCTGCTGCTTGTTTCCTCAGCTCCAACAACCCTACTTTAGGAAAATGACAGGTGAAATGAGGATATATTTGATGAGGGAGGAGTGAAATGAGAAGACTGAAATCTTATCCAAGCCAGTTTTACAGGTTAATGGTGATAACAGCCAGTACCAAACTAAAGCATCATTTCACCTAAAAATAAAAATTCTAATTTCATAGTAATATCCTTAAAGAATTTTGTAAGGTTTTAAGTAAATAGCTTTAATGTTACAGAGAGCATTTCATTTTCAAATGTCTGAACACAGAGTAGATTTTGTCTCATGACACATTTAGATTTTGTCATTAAAATTGTCTGTAATTTTAGTGATGTCTCTTACATATGGAATAAAAAGTGGCATCAGTCCCGAAGACAGGAATGAGAAAAGGGGTAGAAAAAGTAGACGCCATGGGGAGTAATAGTGGCAATTTATATATCTATTGAGAAATAAATATCTTAATCTATCTACAAACATATAAACATTCAAAAAGGAAAAAGAAGAGATGTACTGTACAAAGAAGTTACACCACAATTCTGTCAAGTTTTATTTCACTACCACAATAGCATAGGCTTAGCTATAACCATAGCAAATCTCACTCAGATTCCAGAATGTCTTTTGGGGTGAAATTGCAAGCTGGTGGCTTTTGGCCATCTAATACCACTATATAGCTCTCTGATATATGGTGCTCCTATTTATAGCTTTTATTATTGCACTTATGCTGCTGTTCCAGTTCCCTAGTTTTAGGTGTTGGAAGCCCATCTCATTTTGCTATGGGGCCCTAAGAATTCAAGTTAAGCCACTGCGCAATAGTACATATAAAAGCAAACTCTGATTAAAAAAATGTAAAATCAAAGTCCACATCCCAGAACCTATAAGGAAACTGTGAGACACCATACTAACAATATAAGACCTAACTAAAATCCATATTAACGTATTGTGGAAGAGCGATTTCAAGCAGTCGCATGTTTCTGCTACTAGGTGACGTACAGCAGGTCACCTGTTAGGGATATGTAACCAAGGGCCTGGTCTCAATGGGGAAAGCCAGCAATTGTGGGTCAGCAACAGCACGTTGCTGATACCTGTACCTAGTATGGCTGATACACAGCCATATGGGCTGTTTTTTCCCTGAACGGCTTTAGTATGGGTGGGTGGGAGGCTGTTCCCTTGTTCCAGTTCCAGGTCTTACTAGGCTCATCAAGTGCCTGACACTCCAGGTGTCCAAGAAGTGTGGTTGGCTGATTGGAGTAAAGAGCAATGCTGAGCCAAGAGGAAGCTTTGGCTTGAGGGAAGCCTTTACTGTACGGTGGAAGTACAGTGCTGGTGGTGCTGGACATTAAGTTCAGACCACTGTAGAGAGGGAATCTAGCTAGTGGCCAAACAGCCGAGAATTTTGTTTGTTGATTCTTTTCCTGTGCCTGGATAAAGCTGAGTGACACCAGTTTTCAAGAGAAGCCTAGCATCGGAGTGTTAGTGTGCCATTAATCGCTTACCAAAAGCAGCGATACATGGGCTAAGGACCCTTGAGACTGTCCAAGATGGTGTCCGAGAGCTAAATGGCTGCTTATAATTAGTGGTGGATGTGGACATTATTGGCACAACCTAGGCAAGATTGGCACATTAACTGGCAGAAGTGGTGCCTGAAAGGGCACATAAAGACTTGCTACAGGGTCTGAGTTAAATGGCCAGCAACCGGGCTGTGTTCTCAGTGGAAAGAAGGGAACAAACCCCAGTCTGGTGGCCATGGAGAAGCTTCTTAGCCAGCTGATGCAAGCAATACAGCAAACTGAGCAAATGACAGCCAACCAGCAAGAGGAGAATTGGACGCTCCAAGCAGAGTAAAAGGCAATGAAGGCAATTGCCAACGAGGTCCAAGCTACCTTGGTGTCTGGAGGTGGGGAGCCAAAGATAGAAAAGGTGGGCAGACGGCTGCCAAGGGTAACTAGCCAGAATGATGTGAAGGATGCCTACAGGTGGACATGTGCTGGAGAGGATGTCCTGTTACCAAGAGGTCCTTGGTTCCCAGTCCCAGGAAACAATCAACCAGAGCCATGGATTTAGTCATTACATAGAGCCACCAAACTCGTCAGCAGGAGGCTGTTACTACTGTCCAGCAGAGGGGTTAGAGGTGCCACCTAGAGGATGTATGTTTGCCAGATTGTCCTTGTAACAGGAGGCCAGAGAGGATGCAGCCCCCCAGCCCGGGAGTTTCAGTTGGGTGGAGCCCCACCCCTTGCCAACATGGAAAAAAGCCCCAAATACGCTGAAGGGGAAAGACTGTTCCTTTTTGCAATGATACCTGTTTTGGGGACTGCCGGGGCATGTTTTATAAGAAAATCAGGGTGGGGGACGGTCATGTGCATGATCATGTGAGTATTTGGGGTGGGCTAAAGGAGTTCAAAATAGCCAAGCCAGGAGTTTGGGAGCAATGCGGACTTGAAAAAAGGGATGGTAAAGTCTGATGCACAAAAATGTATTACATGCTGTTTTTTGCCTGTCGGGGCTATTTGAAAAAAATTTAAGTGTGAACTAGTTCTGAAGAAATGCACCCCCCCACCCAAAGAAAATTAGAAAGTATGCCCCTAGAGGTCATGGTTAACAGTTCTAAGGGTATTGCAGAAGCTGATGAGTCCTGTGGTGGATTGCCATCAGTTATGTTCTGTTGGTCCCAGAGAGGTGCTTGCATGTTTTGTGTAATCATAGTTGAGCATTTTTATCGACAAAGTTGAAATCGGGCAAGGTTTTTATGGTATCGAAATTTCCAGATCATCGATAATTAAGGTTAAAATCTGGCATCACATTAAGATCGCGCCCTTTTTTTGGGGCTTCCCGAATTTTGGCGGCCCCCAAATCAGTTACAGAAAAAGAGCAGGGGAATTTGTGTGCGACGTATGACTGGGATGTGTATGGTTGGATTGGGTGGGAAAAACACATGACCCGTTTTACATAGACAGCGTTTTTTTATTTCACCTGATGTCTCTCAGCGTCTCATTGGGATAGGGCCTGCGCTTGCCTAGGCCAAAAAGCTCAGCGAAATTAGTCTATTTCTGCACAGGAAACCTCTACTATTAGTGTGATCCTTCCAATTTTGTTAGATTAAGTTTTTTAAGATTTTTATGTAGTTAGCTAGAGAATTTTAAAACCCATCTACTGCTGTAAAAACGGCGGTGGGAGCGGGGGGGGGGGGGGGGGGGGGGGGGGGGGGGGGGGGGGGCGGGGCGAACATAGACAACTCTATCAAAAGAACACGGATAAAGTTCACCAAGATTAGTGTAGACATTGTAGTGGGTATCTTTATTAATAAATTTTTCTATTTAAAATTTCCTGGATATTGGGCAGCCTGAATAATATTGGATACACATCATTTTTATTTTCTGCAGGTCTCTTTGTTAGCTCAAAACTCCACTTTTATTATCAGTTACATTTCAAAAGGTGTTCATTTTTAATTTTACCCATTAAAAACCCGTGACTGTTATATACCACCTTTCAGTTAAATTACAATAAAGCAATCTTGTAGTCAGCACAGGTTGTTTTTTTGCCAAAAATACCGTGTACGTACGAAAACATCCAGTTACTGTTTTTTGACTTTTGCGCACCCCGCATGTTCATTGACCACATCCACAAATCTTAAAAAAGCAATTCATATTCACCACAGGTGAATTGAAAGGGCAAAAAATACCGTTTATTTTACCAGAACATAAGTTTTTTGTTTTTTGATTTTGCGCACCCAGCATTGTTCATTGACGAGCATCTACGTAAATCTTAAAACAGCAATTTAATTCACCACAGGTGAATTGAAAAGGTGCAAAAAATATGTTTATTATACCAAAACATAACAGTTACTTGTTTTTGACTTTTGCGCACCCACATTTTTTCATTGACGCAGAAATCTCGTAAATTTTAAAACAGAAAATTTCTATTTTCCCAAGGTAAATTGAAAGGTGAAAAAATACCGTGTATCATCAAACATAATCGCCCCTTTTTCAAAAGGACTTGTTTTTTGCAAATTTTTAAATAGCTTCAATCCTGTTTTGAGAAAACCCTTTAAATACAATAAAAAAAGAGAAACAAAGAATGATGGGATTCCACCCTATTTTAAAAATGTTTTTTCTAGAATTAAACTCCCAAAAAAAAACTTGCTTTTACAAAATAGCTGGTAAAAAAATTCCCCTGAAGTAAAAGGGGAAGGTCAGGAAAATTTTGACCAGATGTGGGGTTATTCAGAGGCCCATGGAGTATGGAGCCCCGGGACAGGAACAAATTTACAGAGAAAATTTTCCCTAAAGCCAGGGTTGGGAGTAAAATGAGAAAAAAAATTTCCAACCCAAAAGGGGCACCTGGGGGGAAACCCGGAGGGGTTAAACCCAAACCAGTATTTAAAAAGTGAAGCTCAATTGGCCCGCACTCTTTCCCCGGAGGGGCAAGCGCTCCCCAAGGTCTTGACTGTGGACTTAAAGGCTGGAGTTCCACTTTTTCCGTTTCCCGCACTCTTTTTTCACAGAATTTTTTGTTGCGGCGCACCCGGGGAAATTTTTAACCCTGCGTGTTAATAGATGAGGGAACCCCAAAACCGGGCTCTCACCGCACCCATTTTTAACCCCGGGGCCCGGGGGTCATGCTGGGGCCCCCGGACGGGTTTATAAGTCAATTTTCCATTTCCCAACAAAAAAGGGTTTGGTTAAAAAGACCCCTTTTTCGGGCCCATTTTTTTAAACTGGGGGTCAGACGGGTTTTAAGGGTTTCTTTCTGGGGTTTACGGGAAAACAGATATATTTAGAGCCCCCGGGTAAAAACTAAAAGGGTTTTTTAAAAAGACTTCTTTTTGGGGCCTTTTTTTAAATCGGGGGGTTTAAATGCGGTTTGGGGCCCCTCCCTGCGTTCCAGGACGGGGATTTTTTCAATGTCCAGTTCAAGTAACATGGGGTTAAATCAAACTGCCTTCTGGCATTTTTTAAATTTTGTGGGTGATGCATTTTTAAAGGGTAAGGCGTGGTCCCAAAGACGGGGAAATTAGGGGTTTTGGTCTGGGGACTTTTTTTCTGTGATTTTTTATAACCTAAGTTTGTTCCCAAAGATGTAGCACGAATCCTTTTTGACTGTTGGGATGTTAATTTCAGTTCTCCCAGCCTTGTTTTGGGGAAATAATAAAGGGTTTGTTTTTTGCCTCCCATAAATTTTAAAAGGGGTCATCGTCATAATGGGAAGCTCACTATGGGAAAAACCTTACCCGATGGGCGGGGGGGACTATCGACCTATCGCTCAAATCTCGAATACCCAAACGCAATGGGCTAAAACGCTATAATCATGGAAAGGGGTGGTGAAAGGAAGGAAAAAAGGGGAAAAACCATGAAAAATTTTGCTCTGCGCTAAAAAAAAAGGGAGACGGGGTGTTAAGACCCATGAATAGGGCGGGCTTTTTGATCTTTGGAGAAAAAAAACCCCTCTGTGAAGTTTTTCCCAGCTTGGGAAAAAGGACCCCGCTGTGTGAAAATGGAACTGTAAGTGTCACTTTTTTGCAGTTTTAAAGGGGGAAAATAAAGATTTTTTTTCAGTCAGAGTGATAAAAAAATACTTGTGTAAAAAAAACCCTGGGGTTGAAGCAGTTTTTGTGGCGGGCCCTTGGGTCAGTGTTTTCCCCAGAGAGGGGGCCCTCTGTAAAGGGACCCCAAAATTGTGGAAATGGCAGGAACCAGGGAAGTATGGGAGGTTCCAAACAGGGCCCTTTGGGGGGCCCCCTTTCATATAGAAGAGATACACCAGTTTTGCTTGCAAAAACATTGCCGTGTATTACAGTAGCAGCAAGTTGGGTTTGAGACCCCCCTAAAAAAAAACCCGCAATGAACTTTAAAATTGAAGTTGACCTTAAATGGGTTATTTAAAGCCACCAAAATGTTATTTTTTTGTTTTTTGGAAAAATGGGGGTTTCCCCTTTCTTAGTTTCACCATTTGACTTTTGGTAGGTCAAAAAAACCACAACAAATCTGCAATTAAAGTTTGTTTTGCAGATTTGGCTGTGAAAATGCAGGTCAACAACAATATCCACAACAATAAACTCCTATTACAGGTTTTTAACACATCTACACCTCTGCTTTTTTCACATTACTTTTATATCTCAAGTCGTCGAATTGTTGCAAAAAAAGGGAAAAAAATTACTACTTACAGTACGTCTAAGGTTTGCCACTTGGCCCTTTTTAAAAACTAAGGGTCCCTGCTGATCCTTTTTTTCCCGGTACCCTTTGGTCTAGGAATGGTTTACCAGCATTTTTTGGCCAAAAAATTGACCGGGGCCCCCAAACCCTGGGTTGGGCGGGGGAGGGGAAATTTCCCAAACTATAAACCCCTTTGGGACTGGGGACCCGGGGACCAAGAAATGGGACAAACAGGGCCCCCGCAGCAAGGGAAAAAGTTCTTAAAAAGTCTAATTTTGCTTAAATAATTTTAGACCTGGGCCCTTTTTCCATAAGGGTGTTTCACACGGTGGCGTTTTCGACACTTTTTATGTTTTTTTTTGCAGGGAAAGGGTCAGCAAAATTAAAAAGCGAACCCTTTTTAAAACAAAAAACCCCGTCCCAAAAAAGTCCCCTTGTGAAAGCACCCCTTAGGGCCCCGTTTACCCCGGCTTGTTTCCCGCCGCTTAAATTTGGCGCCCTATGCGCGCCGGATTTTTTCCCTTTAGTACGGCGCCCAAACCGCGGCAGCAATTACGGTAATCCATGCTCTCATTGGGGAACAGTGGAATCCGTCGCTCCTCCCCCTCGGCGAATCCGCCGCGGGGGGGGGAAAATGACATCACATTATTTAAAGGGGTAACCCCCGCCCTAAACAATGCATTGTCAAAGGGGGCCCGGGGGCGGCGCTCCCGCAGGGGCTCCGGCCCCGCCCCCCCCCCGCCCCTTAAATTTACGGCGGAAATTTTTTGGTCAATACGGCCCCACAAATCCCTCGGGAATAAGCCTTTGAAAAACGGTAAAAAAGAGTTTAAATTTGCACTTTTTGGGATATTTTCCTTATTCCCGAGAAATTGGTTTAAAGTTTGGGGGCCTTTTTTCCCCCACAACTTTGTTTAAAAATTAAAAAATTTTAGCAAATTAAAAATTTTGTGTTATACATTACTTTAAGAAAAAAATAATTTAACATTTTCACAATCAAATTCAAAATTTTAAAATTTTAACAAACCGGGGGATAAAAAAGGGCAATAATAAGAGGGTGACCTCCCTTAAAGGGGGTTATCGTTTCAATTTAAAAGGTCTTCGAATAAGGGGACAGTGAAAACAAAAAAACTTTTTCAATTGGATGTTTATTAACAAAGCTGCCTTTTTTCTCAAAAGTGTCCCTTATTTTGTGTTTTTTATTTTTCACTGAAATTTCCCGTTGTGGGTTTTTTCCCTCCTGATCCCCTCCCCCCTTGCATTTCCTAGCTGAGACTCATTTACATTTTTACAGCCCCCCGGGTCATTCACGGGCCCGTACAGAATGATCCCAAATTAGGGGCCATAGCATTTTCCCTTTTCCACACCTTGCAGAAAAGAAATGCAGCAGATTTTACAAAAGAAAATGACAGTTTTGACCCCGTGCCTAACTCTCCTTCAAAACACCAGATCTGTGCCGTTCTTAGAAAGGGGGAAATACATCCCAGGTTAGAGATTCCGGCTCAGATTAGAAAAGAATGCAGCCCGGGGGGAGTATACAGCTCTTATAAAAAAAAGACTAATAGGGAAGGGCACGTGATATTTTGGAAATAGAGGGGAGGGGGGGGGGAGGGCTCAGGTAGCAGTGGAAAAGGGGGGGTATGTTTATTTTAGCCCGGGAGGGGGAAAAAACGCCCCCGGGATTTACAGAGGGTTTAGAAGCTCAGGCAGTGTGAGGGGCCGAAAAAAAAGGAAGGATACATCCCCTTTTTAAATGTGGGTTTTTATGGGTTTTTGGGAAACCCCAAAGCTTCTTTCAAATATGAAATGATCCCTGAAAATATCTTAAAAAAAGAGGGGGCCCCAAAAACCACAAGGGGGCTTGCTTTAATTTTATACCGGGCCTAAAAGGGTTTACAGACTTTCTAAATAGAGTTTTGAGTATTTTGGTGGGTGCAGCTTTTTTAAAATTGGGTAATTTACATGAGTGTGTAACGTACTTCCCTCTCACAGCTACTTCAAAACTGCTTTGGTTCCTAGCAAAACCTGTGTTGGATATTTTCTTGAAAACTTAAAAATTGCTGCAAAAGTTTTTTGAACTTTTTAAAATAATTTTAAAACAATGTTTTAAAAAAATTAAAAAAATGGGAAAGAATGAAATTAAATGAAATGAATAAAATTAAAAAAATTTGGGAAAGTAGGCAAAGGGTTTAAAGATATAATTTTCTATTTTGTTAGGTATGAGAATCTTACAAGCAAAAAAGTAACATTTTCAAAAATGCAAATTGCTGCTAAATTTCACAAAATGTTCTTTTTCACAAACACAGAATGTACAATGCAAAACAACAAAACAAAGTTAGCCCCCCCCTTCCATCTTGCAATTTTTCATATTTCCCCTGTTGTGGGCTGCGAAAAGCAAATTCCCTTTTCAAAAAAATTTGCACCAGTAGGGAGAAAAACCCTACCGTATAAACAATTTAAAAAAGTGCAGCATTTTAAAAAGCATCACTTCTAGGGTTTGTATATTTCCCTAAAAGGTAGATTTTTTTGTGGTTTTGGATCAAAATTGGGTGCTCACTACCCTGAAAAAACCTTTTTCAAGGGGGGTCCACAACATTTTTAAAATGTTCCCCAAGTTCAATTTTGTAATTAAAATTTTGTGCCTTCTGTGGGGCAACTGATTTCCCGTATAAAAAGGGTGAATATAAAAAACCAAAAAATTTTAAAAAAAAAAAATTAAAGTACAAAGGGGGCCCTGTATTAAAAAAGCTAGGTCTAAATTTTAAATTTTTTGCCCATAGCAACCAATCAGAGTGCCCCTTTCATTTCATATAGTGCTTTTCGAAAAAAGTGAGTTTTAGACCTAGACAGTTTTCATACATGTGGCCCAATGTGTCATAAAAAGAAACATCAGAATCAGTTGAATAGGTAAAAACATAGAAAAATGAATACTATATGAAGTGGGACTTATCACATTTAAAAAATGGGGCTGCGTTATAGAGGCCAAAACTAGCATGGGATACAGTTGGCACAAATATCCTGCATTCCCCTCTCCCCTAAGTTTACATTCCCCTGTGCTATGATACCCTTTCTCCCTCAATGTACAGCAGCATATTGGGGCAGAAATGACTGTTTAGAGGGTTTTTCCCAGATCACAAAATCCCTTCCAAGGCTAGTTCATAGCTCACTACAAGCCAGCCTCATCAAAAGGGGATTTGGCCGTGCTTGCACTATTCTCCACTATTAATTTCTATTGGAGTTACAGATATAGCTAAGCAAGTGTGCTGGGGTATATTCTGAACTCCCACAGACATGAACAGGGGAGAACTGCCCAATCACGACCATCTCCTCGTTCTCTGAGTCTGGCTTGTAAGGGACTACGAGCTGGCCTCGGAAGGCATTTTGTGTAGTGGTAAAACTCTGTTAAGCTTAAATGAAAAGTTAAATGAATAGATTGCCTTTGCTAGAAAGTTCCTAAATTTAACTGCATGTTCCACAACAAACAACATAATGAGCCCAAAAACTGCAATGATGTTTGGTTAATAATAAATAACCTAAACCAGTATGTGTGAATGTCTTTTTCAGTTTTTCACTGGATTGTAATTTACCTTTTATTACACTGATATGTTTCACAGTGATTAGGGAAGCTTAGGCGCGACCTTCAATGGCCCATGATACATCTTTATTACTCTGATAGGGTCAGCCCGTATAGAGATGGGTCACTATTGCTATTAGGAAGATAAACCCTTCACCAGGCCTTTCCTCATTGTCCTGTCAGGCAGGGGATGCTCCATATACTTTGAGGTTATCTCAAGTGAGCACTAAATCATGGAGTCTCTTTTATGCTGAGGTTGTCTGCAAAATGTTGTGCTCTCAGGAAGGTAGTTCACACCATGTCCTGATTGAAGTGGTGTTTGTCTAATGATGTCCAAATGAGTTAATCGTAAACTAACTGTCATCCTGTTGAAAGGGCTGTAATTCATTTCAAAACATCCTATAAACCTTTTCTGCCTCCGCTGATAGAAATCTCTGCACAGAAGAAAGAAAAATGTTGGCTTTGCAGTATTTCTAATGATTGCCATCGGGACAACTAATGCAATGGCAATGTTTTTAATTAGAGGACAACAGTTTGCTTGCCCTCCATCCGGAAAGCGAGGGGTTAACTTGCCTTCAAAGACAAAAGTCTATGAAGCAGTTGCCACAATGTCTTTACATGGTAAAGCTGCTATGGGCATATATTAGGATCAGTTGGAGAATACAGGTTGTTCCTGAGAGATTGATTTAGTCTCCACTGAGTAAATTAGTTTCTAGTGTGAGATGTTTTCTCTCTAAACTTTTAACCAACAAGGCATGTTGAGGCACAGTTGGTTACATGAACTGGGGTCAGATATACCCAGGAGTTGCTTAGCAATACATTGTACAGTGAACAAGCTTGGAATACTAATCGCTGTGCTCTTCTCTGAGAACATTGCTACCTACACCTGCCGAACATGCAACGTTTGACATTTCACCCTAAAGCGAGATCATTTTCATCTGTCTCCGTTAATGAGAAGTCTCCAAGGGAATCTTTCCACGCTGTTCTAAATCTGATCAACTAATCACGTTGCCTTTACTTGCAATTTACCTCTACCCCCCTGCTGTGTCACTTGAATGATGTTCTGCTACAGAATTGACAACTCATTGGAAAATGCTCAAATATTGAGCAAGTACAACACATGCCAAGTGCTAGACCATTACACTAAGAAATTCAGCAAAAACAATATGAAATGTGCTAAATTTAGTGACGAGCAAAGATACCAAGTTCTAGTTAATAGTCCAATTGTCATTGAATACAATTACATACGTATTAGATACATATATGTTGGTAAGTCCATGATTAACAAAGATCCTTGGCCACCAGTAAGTTGTTTGGAGTGTGCTAAAAGCCGCTTTAAGTTCAGATTGCTGCCAGCTGGGCTTCCTCTAGAGCTTGCTGCAGTAAAATGGGTTGGGGTTTGTGGTATGGCATGGCTCTAGGTACTCCTGAATTTCCGGGTGTGTTGACCACTGGGTATTCTGGTGCTGAATATAGCAGTTAACCACCAGGATGTTACATCTTCCAGCAAGCCTATTCATTATATCAAATTTGATCTACTTTGGTTACAGACTGCTTACCTAGGCCTGATAGTGGAGTAGATGGACGGCATGTTTGGTGTGCTCAAACATGATGATCATAGATAAGTTGAATCATAATAGAATTAAAAGTTAAGAAAGAGGTGACTCATTTTGCTGCCTGCAATAGTGAGAATATTGTTCATCACAGTGACGTCGAGATTCCCTTGTTGGGCCATATATGTTTGGATGGGGTTCATCTTAATGAGACGGCACAGGTGTGGATAGTAGGTGTTCATGAATGGGTGGAACAAATTGTTGTTCATTGCTTGGATTAGTTTAAGGAGTCACACTTTTGATGTGTCTTAGCAACAGGGTAGATGGGAACTATCTTAGGTACAATGACCTTCTATGTCAGTATGATACATTGTACATTTATCAGCACGGAAATTCATTGAGGTTTTAGTGTTGAACAAATTTGTATCCTTAGGCTGTGTCTCCACTGCATAGAAAAACAATCATATTTTTGGCGTTTTTAGGATTCTGAAACCACTGAAAATACGATCATTCAGCCTGCCCATAGACTTAAATAGAAAAAAATGTGCCGTAGTGTAAAAAGGTCGTATTTTCACTGCTTGTCTTCTGGCGCTGGTGTATTATACAACATGTTGTATATACACTGGCGCTTTGAGTTTTTTCATTGTCTTCCCATACGATCAATTGTATTGGCTGATGACAAAAAAAATGATAACCAACCATGGTTTTTGCGCAAAACATGACAAAAACTGCGGTCGTACACTGGGAAAAAAAAGGTAAACTTTCAGCTGTTTTTTGTCCGATACTGTAGGGATTTAGTCTTAGGCTATGTTCACATGGCTTAAATTGGGACGTATTTCGCCCCGTATTTCACGCCGTACTGCACTCAATATGGGGTGAAATGCGCCCCAGTCATTACGGTAATCCACAGTTCTCATAGAGAACTATGGGTTACGCCTCCTCTCCTTGCTCGGACAATACGCCGCTGGGGGAGATAAGTAACATGTCAATTACTAGCGGCGAATACGCGCCACTAGTAATGAATGTCTATGGGGCTGGCGGGCTGCCGCCCCTCCCGCCTTCCGCCCCGTGGGAGTTGGTGTGAGCTCCCGAATTACGCCCCGCACTTATGCCGTGTGAACATATCCTATACTCCTGCAGCTTCAGAGGGACACGTTGGTCAGCGAAGAATTGACATGTCAGTTTTCCCAGGCGCGTATTGTGCGCTGGGGGAAAGAGCAGTTATTCCTAGGTGTCAATGAGAGCTAAGAATTACCAAGTTCTCAGCTCGTACTTTGGATATATTAAAGCACAATTCCGTGCTGAAGTACAGACTGAGAATATGCCGTGTGAACATAAGATGATGTGCAGCTGGGGGAAACTTGTACTGGTGCCCTGCTTCATGCTTTTATTCAAATGATTTATCTTAAACATATGTACATACATTATTGATACTTTGTATGTGCCTGTTCCTGTAATTGTTATTATGTAACGTTGATTAGATTTTTAAGTGTGTACTGTGGCCATTGCACCCAGTCGAGTGTCCTTTCTGTGTTAAGCTAGTAAGAGGTGGCTGTAAGAGATACGGAGACAAGTTAGTTGAACAAAGGGGAGTAGAGAATCTATCTTTTCCCACATCAAACAGTTTTGATTTTTGAAAGATCTTTGATTGTGACACTGACTGTGCACCCATATGATATAAAAGTGAAATGATATCTGCCTGCTTCATGACGTACCGAGCAGAGATCTTGTTGGGGCTTTTTGCCTTCTGTATACAGAATCTCTCTATTTCTAGGATCCTGCAATGTCTAGTAGAGTGAATATTTATTTGTAAAGTAGACGCCACTCCATTTGTTGATGCTGTTATCAACCATGGTAAACATCGAGAGAGAAACTTTAGCGTAATGGTTATTTTTCAAGGGGTTAGTTACCTCACTCCTTGCATTAGTTGCCAACCCTAACACTAATAACAGTCATGGTGTGTAGGTTAAAATCTGTAAAGAGAAAGAACACAGATTTGAGCATGAATCCTGACTGACAGCATTTAAGGCTTTCACCTTTTTGGGGACCTGATACTCTTAAAAATTGCACATAGAGCTTTTTAAGAGCTACATCAAAATGTGTTCATGTACTTTTAACATGTTTTGCATGAACCTCTCTATATATTGTGATTTTTGAGAATAAATCATCACATCTACAGACCATGGTGTGTGATAGGTCTAATTTGTCAGCAGTCCAAACAGAAAAGGAAAATATGGTTTGATTTACCTTAGTTTTCCACTCTAAAACATTACACACTTCTGTCCAAATAGAAAAAAGGGCATACAGGATTTTAATAGGCAAATAATTCTGCATTCAGGATGCTTGGTTTTCAATACATTGCCCTCCTGAAAAACCTCAGACGTTATTTTTGGATCGTGCATAGAAACCAAAATTTCAGTTACGAGCATTCCTATCCTGTAGTGCAATGGGAGAACCAAGATGTTTGTGCAACATGAGAACTTTTCAAATCCAAAACCTTTCAACTGACGAAATAAAAACCAGTCCAAACCTACTATTACAGAAATTATTGTATGAAAAATGCATCACATTTTACATCTTAGGTTTATTGTATATACTATAAACAATCTATACATGCCGGAGATATATAATCTGCAGTCATTATATTTTTTTACTAGCTGGGGATGGAATTCAGTCATGGAATAGATGACACAGGGCAAGCTCTGCATGTGGTTTAAACACTGTTGATCTTTATACTTGGTCTGAATACTTCATATTATCAGTTAATAAGAAATGATTCATGTTCCCAATGCTTAATATGAGAACAGTGGCATAAGGATTGCTGAGGTTGTAGTCATACTGTACCTGACACGTTATTGTAAAGGAACAGGCTCCTCTGCATATACCTCTTACTATAACTAAGACCATGCTTGAAACAGCAGGAAATGATTCTTTTGCCATGATATGAGTCTGTTTTTATCAATTTTTTAAAAATAAAAGGATGTGAATTTATCCTGCATTTCTATTTGTTTTGACCAAAAGGACTCTATTTGCTCTTCCGTGTACGCTTCTTGGGGTGAGGTATGTGCACTATTAGGCTGCGTTCCCACGGCACAGGACAAATACCGGCCGGCATTTGTCCTACTTTGCGGCCGTCCCCACGGCCGCGCGGGGGGGACAGCTTTTCTCCGCGATGAGTGGAGAACAGCCCTCCCCGCTCCCATCGAGGTGTTCATATTCTGTCCGGAAACCGGACGGAAGAATGAACATGCTCAATTTATTAACATCTGTAATAGTGTTGTATAAATCAAAATTACAGGACGGTGAAAAACCCAAACCCTTGGACAAGTTCGTAGTCTATCTCATAACATGTACTACATGCAAGTTGCAGTATGTAGGGTGTACTACAGGTCATCTAAAAATAAGAATTAGAAGACACCTGTCAGACGCAATTAGAAAAGAGTGTTTTAAATTCTCTAGCGTTTCTAGGCATTTCCAGGAGATACATGGATGCAATCTTTCCTCCTTTAGCTTTTGTGCCATAGAAAAAGTAGTGCGCCCACCAAGAGGAGGAGACCTGCATCGCAGATTATTATCTAGGGAATCCATGTGGATTTTTAAATTAGGAACCCGAGTACCTGCAGGTCTGAATATTTTACATGATATCTCCCTCCATTACTGATATGTTTTATTTCCTACTGCATATTACCATCAATAGATTAATATTAATGCTAAAATGAGAACGTATATATATATATAAATATTCTTTAGTGCAACTCCTTTTTGTTATAAATATTTTTTAACCTTTTCACTGTTTTGTATTGTATGTTCATGGAGATGTGGCCTTTTATTGGTCATGTAACTAGGCAACCTCCATTTATACGAGTATCAGTGTTTTGTAAAGAGACCAAGACTAAGGACGTAATCCGAAACGCATCGGTCTTTTTGCTTAGGATGTTACATGTCTAAGTGCTTTTCATGAACATGAAGTGGCGTCACCTTCTGGATCTTTTTTAATGAATTCTTCAATAAATCTTGCCTGATTTTACTTATACCAATGTGGTTTTTCGGCTGAAGCTGGCTCACCTGTACTTGAATCTTGTGTATCGGATGTGGACTCCACCCTGGCCGTGCTCCCGAGACCCTGGTCTGCAGCTATTGACGGGTGAGCTGAATATATGCACATTTCTCTAGGTTACCAACTTCAACTATAAACGGTAGTATCAGTAAACTTATATACCACTCCACTTCACCTGCCACACAGGAGATCCTCAGCTCCTCTTTGTACAAGTCCAAGCCAACGACAGGTATACATAAACTATAAAATCACATTTATTTAAAAAAAAAAAAAAAAAATCACATTTATTGATATTTCGTTACACACACTGCTGTTTAGGCAGAAATATTTCTTTACTTGCATTTCAATAGCATGTATATTCCGTGGCAGTCGGTATGAACAATAGCGTCCAAGCAATACTTCATGCAGCCGCATAGCATAACCTCACCATTTTGGATAGTGTATCAAAGACGGGCGGACGCAGTGCAATCGCGCACAAAGTTTCAGGAGAGTCCCCTTTCTCAAGCACAGATTGCCTGTCCTCCTCTGACTATATATACTTAATTACCCATGGTAAAACCCTTTACATCGCTCATAAAAACATCTTTAAACTGAAACTCTCATTAATTCCATTTGGGACTAAGATGTTCATGTCGTAGATCCATCGCGCTTCACGTTGTAGTAAGTGCTTTTCTAATTTCGATGTAAAGCGATGTAAAGGGTCAGTTTTTACTGTGGGTAAAAAAGTATATATAGTCAGAGGAGGACAGGCAATCTGTGCTTGAGAAAGGGGGAAGACTCTCCCGAAACGTCGTACGTGATTGCGCTGCGTCCGCCCGTCTGTGACTTTATATTTTATGTACACCTGTGGCTTGGTCTAAGTTACCAACCAAATTTTCCTGTTCTATCATTTATCTGATTGTGTTGAGTTGCCTTCAATCAATCAGTTCAACTATGGTGAGTCACTCTCTGCTAAGTCTTATCTTTAACACAGAAGCTTTGTTTACCTACGTTAATGACAAATTGTAACCCTTTGAACTCTGCAGCCTTGTACACTACATATTATAAATCTCCTGCAGTCATCTCACTATGACAGGAATAGCTAGGAATAGCAGAGTGCGTATGCCAATCACTGCTTTAGAACCACCCACAGCCTGACCAGGAAGTGTGAGTCTGCAGCTGGCTATGTTTCCGTGATACAGCATGGTGAGAAAACTCCTTTAATAACAGACTATTATTGTTGTGTATTGTCTTTTATGGTAATCTCATTCATAGCTCTCATGACTTGTATAGCTGGATAAGCTAAAAGGACTATGTAAATCAGAAGCAAAAAAAATTCTCCTCCACTCCTCTCACCTGGAAGCTACACCGTTTATCATTTGGTTAGGTTTCAGTGTAATGGATTTGGTGGCTGAGAAATTGGACGAGTTGCCAAGATTTGTTCTACCTCAAATTTAGCACAATTGCATCAGTCAAGTAAATATATTATGATTCTGGGACATGTGATTGAGAACTTTATATCTATCCCATAAATCTGTGCCATTAGCATACTCCGGTCAGATTTTGTTGCATTTGAATATATGGCTTTATATGTTTAAATATAGTTTATAATTAAAGTTATATTATACTGTGTGTGTATATATAGGTTGGAAAATGTAGTTTTAGTTATAAACTATTGCAAAGCCAAAGTAAAAAAAAAAAAATTAAGACTGCAAAAGACATTAAATTCTTATGGCTCCAACACGTTTTCTTGTGCATTTATAAAGGTTATCCTTGTTCAGTACAATAGATGAATTTAAATAGCGTTACAAATTACAAAATACTACGGCTGTAGAGAAGTGTGCCACATGACGAAACTTTGCACATTTTACCTGGAATTGCTGCAGGTTTTTTCGTTTAATAAGTGAAACCTATCAAAATGCGTTTCATCTGTAAAAACCTGGGAGTTAGTAACAGTGAAACAAAGCCTCAGCAATTTTCTGTAAAATACATGCCCTTCTGCCGCATGGTGATAGTCCACATGGCGCACTACCGCTACAGTGACCCCAGAATAATGGTAGTACATTTATGAACATGCTACAGTTACATCATGCATCATTTCATCTTGCTGTCTTTACTGCCATGTTACATAATTTCCTACTACTCATTATAAGTATAAATGTAATCAGTCCATTATGACCTTCCTGGGACATGGTGAAACTCTTTTGCAAGTGAATAAAAAGGAGAGAATTCCTCCAACTGCAATCCGGCTTTGAGTGCAAAAACAACATTCATTTATTAGACATGGTTACAAAGTGTAAAAACATGTTGTTAGCGAGCAATGCTAACGCATTTCGGGCACACTACAGATTGCCCTTGTTCTCAGGCTGTGAATGTCGTTTTTGCACTCACAGCCGGATTGCATTTGGAGGAATTCTCTCCTTTTTATTCACTTGCGTGTTGAGGTCCGTTGGTCGTGGACAGAGGTAATCCGGAGGAAAGCATCGACACTACAAACAGGTGGAACAGGTGCATATCATCATATGAACGGAGGTGAGCTACAGCCTAACATCTTGTATGTGGTTTACTCAGAGAAACTCTTCTGCACTGATGGTTGTGTGTGCCTCTCAAGCCTATGGGTCCTAAAGACATCATTCTGCTTGTCCAGTTGACCCGTTAGTCTGGGTGACAATTCCTTTATTAATTCCTATCCCTATAAAATGGCTTCCATCTTTTTCCTTCATGATTTATTAAATGTTTTCTAGTATGTTAGAATACATAGTAGACAAGAATCACAAACATCAATAATCTCCATGACAACTCCTCAATTCATATATTACCTAGACCAGAGTTATAAATCAGAAGTGCTGTAAAAGTTCATGCCATATTAAGACCATACTTGACCTTTCTTCACAAAATATCATCAGTATTGAGTTATATAAGTGTGGTATCTCTACAACAAAGGCACAAAAATATATATAACTAACTGGTTCCAGTTATAAAACTGGTCTACTCCTATGAGAACGAGTGAATCATTGGGTCTCCTCAGGTTTCAGGTCAGAGGGCAGCTGAAAGCACTGTACTTACATTTAGGATCATATTGGGCATGGTGGGCCCCTGTTTTTCAGGAAGAACATCAGAAAACAAGAGCCATGTGCATTAGCTGTAGGGTGGACCCCAAGAATCAACACCACTGGTGAGGCCTGAGAATCATCTAAACCAGTGGGCCGTAAGAATCAACTCCACTGCTAGGCCTAAGGACAACACTGCTCACCTTATTTACAGCCTTAATACTTTGGCCTTTTGCCTCTGAACTGATGGGTATCCTGGTATCTAGTAAGGCGTTATGTCTATTTGTCCTGCAGGCAAGATCTTGGTAGTCCACACTGAAGTGTCTAAGGAAATGTCATGCTACTACTGAAGAATGTAACTACTTGACTTTGATTATTAAAATGGAAAAATTCAATAATGTACGCAAATAATTTTCTTCTGCTAGAATTCAAGTCATACTGCTAACATGAAAACCATTCTAGTTATATTGAAAGTTTAGTATAGGTTATTATAGGTACATCTGATTAAACAAGTGAACAGCAGATATCACCAACAAACTGCTGACAGCAAGCCATTTAGCTGCATTTTTTGTATTTTCTTGTACAGTTTGTATATATCTAGTAAGGTCTAATAAGATGATTTTTCTGAATCACTAGGTTAATGTTTTGTATCCAGTCTTGGATTGGTTTACGAGTTCCCCTGTTAGGCCATGTCCCCATGGCACCGATTTGCGGCTGGTTTCACAGACGGTTTACAGTTTTGCAAACCGTCTAAAAAAATGGATGTAAACGTTTACACGGGCCGCTATGGAAAACCCGTGCAGCAGTCCCCACTGCACGGGTTTTCCACCCGAAAAACATTGTACATGTTCATTCTTCCGTCTGGTTTTCGGACGGAATATGAACATGTCAATGGTAAGGCGGAGGGCTTTTCTCCACTCATCACGGAGAAAAGCTGTCCCCCTGCGGCCGTGTACAAGGCACAAAAAACGGACACATAACGGTCGGATAACCAGACCGCTATTTGTCCAGCGCTGTGGGGCCGCGCCCTTCCTGATTTTAGAAACTTTTGCAGGGAGCAGATTTTGATGATTGCTAACCTTTACCTATTGACTTGAGGAGCCGTTTGTATTGATTTTGCTGAATTTTTGTCATTTTTAAAAAATGAAATTTGTACAAATGACTACCAGGGCAACCATATTTATGTGATCTGGTACAGAACAGCTGGAAGGAGTATGACACAGTATCTATTATCTATTTACATAAGTGCCTTAGCGTGTCCTGGTTTGGTTTGTAACAGAAGTACTGTCACCAAGTGGTTGGATCACCAAATGACATGCTAACACTGAATGACTAATATTAAAATGGATGCAGACACAGCTGAGAGGTGTATAGGGCAGTGACAGGAGAGGAGAACAGGTTGGGTTCACACATTGTTCTGTATTTTGTGGCAATCTTGTGCAAATCAAAGCAAAACTACAGATAGCCCATCATCCCTATCTGCATTGTTGGTGTAACTCTCCCTGACAGGACCTTTGTAATGTCATTATGATTTCACCACAGATCCTATGGATATAATTATACTACACTGCACAACACCACAGAAGAAGAGGAAAAGGAACCCCATAAGAAGTAACAGAGGGAAGCATGGGTGTCTGTGAGGGTAGAAGCATGGAAATAGATCCAATAGAAAGCTTTCTCATCCAAACTCACTCTGCTGTGCCCTGTGCCTTGCACTCAGCAATGTAGCAGATGGACAAGAAGTCTGCCCTAAATGGATGCATTTTCTATTACAGTCACCATCATGGGACGTGGTATCTATTAGTATTATTTATTAGTACATATTCATATCTGTATGGATGAATATACACAAGACAGAAAAGTTATGGATGTTACTTACAGATTTGTGCTGGTAAAATCCACAGCAGATTCCAAATCTCATTCACATGTTGTGTCCATTTCCTCAAGAGAGGATGAACATGAAAATCTGAAAAATGTCAATTATGCTAAAAAGGTAAACACGATTCATTAATTAATCCACTTTACTCATGGATTTTGCTGCAGGTTCACTGCTGTTTTGTAGAGAATGTCTAAGGTATGTGGGCTTAGACCTCATAATACAGTCATTTGTTATGAGTGTCATATTGTTAAATCTGGAGCCAGTCATACCATATGCCATGTTTCTTGGGGCCCACAAGTCACTAGTTGCCAGCTTTCATGATGATTATTATTCTACCCTCAGCAGAGACAGGTTACAAGATGACGGCATTTCCACAGCTGCTGGCCTGTAGAACCGCAAGAAAATAGAAAACCAAACAGTAAAAATCACACACGGCCAATAAATGTTTCAATAGTTTTTTATTGCACGTGAGGCATGGTTTCTCGGTGTAGCGTGGTAATAGCTACAACACTTTATAATGTATATTAAAATGTAAATTATACTTGACTTTAATGTTTTATAATAAGACTAGGGCAAACAATTGTCATTTTGATGTCCTTACATGACTGTAAAGACACAAATAGTGCCAGCGTCATCTGATACAAAGGACCTCAAAAACAGGTGAAGTATATGTGAAATAGGTTTAAAGTTAGTCCTAGCAGCTTATGCACAGCTGAGATCTGTAGGACATTTATAAGTCGTGCTATTTATTCCTAATGTATTTACTGCTAATTAACCTCTCTGCATATATCACTTTTTGTGGAGAGTCCTAACATAGCGCTTGACACCGAAAGGTGTACAATGTGGTGGAGGCCGTGTCACATATACTAAATAACACAGTCATTAACAAGTCCATTATTATTTCTTAACCATCATTAATTACTTGGGGTGTATAGAGACACCACTTCTTCTATTATTACCTATGATATAGCTTTTTTACTTACTTGTTTGCACCAGTTGCTTTGCATACACTCTCCTTGGTCCTTGTTGATGTCATGTTGTTTCTACTTTCTCAAGCAATATGGTTAATCAGCACATAACTATCATATGGGATCTCATAAGACCCCCAGATAGATTATACATAATATTTAGAGAAACAGGGCTTCTGCTTGCACATACATTTCTTAGCTGCTTGCAATTCAGGAACCGAATATGTATACTATGAACATCCAAGCAAAAAGATCCTCTTGGGTCGACTGAAATAAATGTTTGGTAAAATTATCCGAAAAATCAGCTACTACCTTTAACCTAAATTGTGGTTGGAGTTGTTTATGAGGTTTTAAAGGTCAGACTTACAAGTCTGTTGATACAACGCGCCGTTGCGTCCTAAGTTTTGGTCCAATGTCCAGTCCAACTTGACTTACAGTTACTTCATCATAGGCCCAATGTATATAGTAACTGGAAGTGAAATTGGAAAAGAAGTAGAACTGGAAATTAGACCGCCACAGGAGCATCAAGTCACCAGATCGGTACTTTAATCAACTAAAACAAACTTTAAATGGGTGTTTCATTTTTAATCTTAATGGTAAATGGGGCCAGGGTGGAAGAAAATATTAACCTCCCGTTCCACCATCGCCACTGTTCTGCACTACCCCAGGATTCACTCCTCTTCACCTCCCATGCCACCTATCAGCAGAGGCCTGTGCATCAAAGTAGTTAAATTGAGTGCAAGCCTCTGCTGTTGGACGCCATGTTGAGCAGGAATTGGAGTGGATTCTGGGTGCTGTATAACAGAGGCAGCAGTGGACCAGGAGGTAAGTATGCTTTTTTCTGTATTCCTCCACTCTGGACTTTTTCAGAAGTTCAGTCAAATCTGTGTTAAAACAAATAGATCCTCATTTAAGGAACACTAGCATGTCATACTGTCGAACACAGAAGCACATGTAGTCCCTAAGATGTTCTCAAATTGAATAAATATCTACATGTGATTAACTACTTTTATTCTACTACGTGTTACAAACATTGCTAGTCCTAGTAACCTCTTCATTCCATTCTAGTCTATGTAACCTTAGATGTGGTACAAAATTATTTTTCTCATCCAGTATTAAGGGAAAGAATGTAAATCTCACTACTGTGTGAATGTCAGTAAAGTAATAGCAGCAGCAGGCATAACTGCTTAACTGAAAACTCATGAAAGCTTTTGGTTGAATGCCATTTAAATAGAAAATTTATGATGTAGCTTTTGGTCCCCCTTGCTCCATATATTATACTGCCACTTGGAGCACTATACATCCTATACCTACATCTACTGGATTCTGATACACCTTATCTTTCTGCCTGGTGATGCATTTCAATTTCTAACCAAGTCAAACAGTGCCGATCAATTCAATCTTAACACAGTAGTTCTGGTCCCAGGCCTGCCTGGAGAGCATTTTATGAGTTCCATTAACTTGCAATTTTGTTTATTTTAAAAGGCTTTTAATCAAATTGGCCCCCAAATATTTAAGTGCAAAGTGGAAATATTTTAGTATGGACTTGGCGGGTATGAAAGCTTCACTATTCATTTACCCAAACAACTGATTTCAGTGAGAACACAAAGTTAATTTCACTTTAGGAAACCAAACCCCGGGGGGTATCCCCACTATTTTCCCAGGATTGCTTTAATTTTTGTTAGCAAACGTAAATGAAAAAAGGACAAATTCTTTTCTTAAGCAGCGTAAGTCTCTTTACCTGGAGTAAGTTTCAGCTTATCCGTTTTTTTTGTTTGTTTGAATGGTTGTTAAAGAGGTTAGCCAAAAGTAACTTTTTTTTAGAACTCTATTCCCAAATATCCAAAAATAAATAGTTTTTGCCCCGAATGGCCCTTATTATTCGACATTGGTTCGACCATATTTGTGAAAAAATGTGGGTTTTGTACACCTTGAACCAGAATTTTCTCTAGCCCTATTATTATCTCTAACCATTTACCAAACACCAATCATAACCCTAAGTTATTGTTAGGGTTTTTAGGGTTTAACGTCAACTTTTCAGTGTTGCTCCAGGCCTCTTGTTGCTCCTGCCGCCCTCGTTTTCATGCGCAGCCCGCCTTTCGGCTTCCATGGTTCCCCTCAGCATGGAAATTGGAAGTGACATTTGATATTGTGCATCATGGTTAACGTCACTCCTGGTTCCAAATACATAGGTTCCCAAGGGAAACGGGAAGTGATGACAGATGTTGCACTTAAGTGACACTGTGGCAAGAGTGATGCAAGCTCTGGAATGATGTGGGATCCGGAGCTATGCTGAATAACAATTTAACCCTTTAAAATACCTAAAGACCATAGAACTAATGCTAAGCCCAACTTAGCATTAGGGTCAATGTTTGCCGAAATTCAGTTTTGCTGATGTTGGGTTGAATGTGACATTGTGCTGAATCTGAAGCACACCACTTATCATAAGTAATTTACTAGCTCATTTCTAGCCAGTCTTTCTGCCTCCGGTTCCTCTGTGCCTCTTTCTCACTGTTTATTGTAAATTGTATGGTCCTAAAGTCCTGCCTACATTTTCCAGTATTGCCTTGCTTTCAGGCTGGTGTTTTAGAGAAATTTGTTATGTGCTTGCTTTGCTGTGGCTGTCGTAAAACCAAATAATGTCAATGGAGAGCCAACAACTTGCATATACAAGCGTACATGTTTGTCCTATAGAGTGAGTACAGCTAAACCGCGCATGTCTTGTCCCTCTGCACAAAACGAGAAGGTCATCCACTATAGAAGAATAGCCATTTTAAGCCACATATGCCAATCCTCTCCATGCAAGAACTACTTGAGGAGTTATCTGTTAGCAGCCAAGTAGAAAGTAAATGCTATGGAGTATTTTGGGGTGGAGATATAAGTTTTTGAACAGTGTTTTTAGTAATTTATTGTTTTTAACAATCTTTTCTATTTCAGCTGTAGGGAGCAATGAACCCATGAGTATGATTGTAGAAAAGCCTTATGAGAGTTTTTTTGTGGGATGAGTTGTAAGGTTAGGTTCACATTAGGAATGAGACTTATGTCAACTGTATATGTCTAAATACCTGCTAGAAGGTAGCCATGGGCTAAAACAAAGCAAACGTTGTCAACTCTCTATATACTTTATTTATGTGACAAAATAGTGCAGAACACTTGCATTTAACTATTGTGATAACCATGAAAACAATACTTAGGGCTTTATCTGTGTTTCCTCTTAGGAACATAATTAAAATAATCATTTTGTATAATCCTAGCTCACAGATCAATACATAAATGCCCTCTAAAAGTGTCATTAGAGTTAAGGGATAACTTATTAACTATCACTTATCTGAAGCTCATAAGCTGTCTGGAGACGTAAAGTTCTGATCAAACTTTGTGGCTAGACAAGTGATTAAGTGCTTGGTGTGCAGAAATTCTGAAACTGTATGATGTGCTACTGGTGAGATAATATTATAGTTTTGTGTTCTTCTATTGCAATATCTTTGCTTGAACAGCTTGGGTTTTTTGGTGGAAATATATCTCAACGTGAAACTTTTTAAGTTGTTTTCCAAACCAGCGAACACATCCAGTAGGTTTTCCATAGAAGACCATGGAAATAAGAGTTATTTTTATTATTATTTTTATTATTATTTATTTTAGAGTGACATTGATTGCAGAATACTGTACTTTCAAGCAGGGTTACATACATAACATATGCCAAACAAGTATAATGGTGACGATAAATGACTAACAACTAGTACAGATGTAGAGATGACCCTGCCCGCGAAGGCTTACAATCTACAATCACTTTCACTACAAATTTCACTTTGCATGCAACCTACAAAATTGTACAGGTTACCAGATGCCCCCAAAATGGATCTGACCTGTTGAGGCCTCGGCGCGTCCTTTATAGTGAACCTTATAGGTGGTTTGTGCTGCCCCATCTGAGAGCACTATGTGATAGATGGAGAGAAGCTGAGCTCTGTGATATGCAGGTTTATATGATTTGGAGCAGGATTTCTGAGTAAAAAGCAGAGTAAATCCTGTCTGGACTCCTTAATAGACTGTTAGCTATTTCTACACAGCACAGAAATACTGTTGGATTCAAAATCTGACTAACACTATGCTGCAAAGACAGCAATAAAAAATCTGTGCTGTAGTCTACGCAGCACGGATTTTTTACCATCATGTTTAAAATCCGACAGAATATGCAACATGTTCTGCAGGATTCCGCCGGCATTTTGACAATTGATGTGTAGACCTAGCCTTAGGGTGCGTTCCCACGGCACAGGACAAATACCGGCCGGTTTGCCGATGAGCGGAGAAAAGCCCTCCACCTTCACATTGAGAAGCACATATTCCGTCCGGAAACCAGACAGAAGATTGTGCTTGCACAATGTTTTGCAGCCGGACCGCGGGTGGAAAAACCGGCGGACGGAAAACCCGTGCAGTGGGGACTGTTGCACGGGTTTTCCATAGAGCACCATTGTGCTCATTTTCGGCCGGTTTTTCAGGCGGTCTGAAAAACCGCAAACCGGCTGAAAAAACGGCCGAAAACCCGTGCCGTGGGGACATGGCCTTAGAGTACTGCTTACCCCGCCAAAATACAGTGATTCATAGTCTTCTCTGTATTACTGTGTATACAGAGTAAACTGTCAATTACTGTATGTTTGTGGGGTTAATAGTACTTTCAGTTTGAAAATTTAATCTGCCTTTTACTCAGAAATTCAGCATCAAATCATATAACCCTATATATCACAGAGCTCAGCTCCTCTCATCTATCATGTAACCCTATATATCACAGAGCTCAGCTCCTCTTCCTCTATCTTATAACCCTATATATCACAGAGCTCAGCTTCTCTCCTCTATCATATAACCCTATATATCACAGAGGGCACTTCCTCTTCCTCTATCATATAACCCTATATATCACAGAGCTCAGCTCTTCTTCCTCTATCATATAACCCTATATATAACATAGCTCAGCTTCTCTACTCTATCAAATAACCCTATATGTCACAGAGCTCACCTCTCTCCCTCTCTCATATAACCCTATATATCACACAGCTCAGCTTCTCTCCCTCTATCATATAACCCTATATATCACAGAGCTCAGCTTCTCTCCTCTATCATATAACCCTATATATCACAGAGCTCAGCTCTACTCCCTCTATCATATAATCCTATATACCACAGAGTTCAGCTTCTCTCCTCTATCATATAACCCTATATATCACAGAGCTCAGCTTCTCTCCTCTATCATTTAACCCTAGATATCACAGAGCTCAGCTTCTCTCCGTCTATCATATAACCCTATGTATCACAGAACATAGCTTCTCTCCTCTATCTAATAACCCTATATATTACAGATCTGAGCTTCACTCCTCTATCATATAACCCTATATACAGTATCACACAGCTCAGCTTCTCTCCTCTATCATATAACCTAATATCACAGAGTCAGCTCTCTCTCCTCTATCATATAACCCTATATATCACACTACTCATCTTATCTCACTTTTATCATATAACCCTATATATCACAGAGCTCAGCTTCTCCCCTCTATCATATAACCCTATATATCACAGAGCTCAGCTTCTTCCCTCTATCATATAACCCTATATATCACATAGCTCAGCTTCTCTTCCTCTATCATATAATCCTATATATCAGAGCTCTGCTTCTCTTTTCCATCATATAACTCTATATACCACAGAGCTCAGTTTCTCTCCCTCTGTCATAAAACCCTAAATATCACAGAGCATAGCTTCTCTCCTCTATCATTTAACCCCATATACCACAGAGCTCAGCTCCTCTCATCTATCATATACCCCTATATATCACAGAGCTCAGCTTCTCTCCCTCTATCATATAACCCTATATATCACAGAGCTCAGCTTCTCTCCTCTATCATATAACCCTATATATCTCAGAGATCAGCTCCTCTCCTCTATCATATAACCAGGGGCGTTGCTAGGGTCCCAAAACACCCGGGGCCCGGGGCCCTTGTGTAAAGTTTTGCTCTATAGGGCTGGGTTCACGTGGCATTTTTCACATGAACTGCGGATGTATTTTTACAGAAGAAAAATTGTAGCCAGTGCGTCCATCTATGGATCTCACTGATATTTATTCACCCCAGAACAAGTGATCATGGTTCTCAGTGAGAGCTATAAATTACCATAATGTTGGCTCGTATGTCAGGCGCAATTACGCGCTGAAGTACGGACCAACATTATGTTGTGAGAACATACACAGTGTATTTGTGGGACATAACTGTGCTGTAATGCGCCCAAAATGGCAGCTGATTGGGTGCAGTGGTCACGTGCCACTAACTTACACCACATTTTGGAACAGTTCTTTTTCGAATGGTGTGTAAGTAGAGGCATTGAACCACTGCACCCAGTCAGCTGCCACAGCGGTGACATCCCCATTCGGAAGCGTTGGCATGTCAACAGAAGACTGGAGAGAGGCTTCGGCGGAACTGGGGACAGGTAAATTTAAGTGTTTTTTTATTTTACTAGGGGCCCAGGAGCTATTAGAATAATTATTTCTTTATGAGGTGGACAACTTCTTTAACACATTACACTATTATGTTGACTGCAGCTGCCACTTTCCCACGTCATGGGAGATCAAGGGCTATAGTAACTGTTGGTAAGGGGAGATGTTAAGGCTGTGTCCCCACTGCAGAGGACAAATACCGGTTGGTTTACCCTGCTGGTATCTGTCCTGTTTTGCGGCCGTCCCCACGGCCGCGCACGCGCGGTGGAGGGGAGGGGGGCGGCTTTTATCCGCGATGAGCAGAGAAAAGCCCTCCCCCTTCACAAGCACAGATTCTGTCCGGAAACCATACGGAAGATTGTGCTTGTAGAATGTTTTGCGGCCGGACCGCGGGCGGAAAAACTGCCGGACGGAAAGCCCGTGAAGTGGGGACTGCCTTAAGGGGCAAGACTGTCTACGGGGAGAAGGGGGCAGCAGAATCAGAAAGTACTGTGAAGAAACAGAGCAATGGAGAGAAATTATGGGCTTCTGTGGATAAAATGTTGCTCTGTTGGGGGCAACGTGGAAACATTAGGTGGCAGGATTCTATGGAAGAAGGACATGCAGAGAGGAACAGAACGAGGAGAAAGAACTAACAGGTTTTGTGGAAAGGCAGACAACAGATGGGAAGGGGCTTTGTTGGGAGCAAATGGTAGATGGACAGTTTCTGTGAAATGAGGAGACATGGAAAGAAGTCTGGTAAGGAGGAGGAACAGCAGAGCAAGGGCTGTGTGAAGGGGCAAGTGGGGTGAAAGAGGGATGAAAGGCGGCAGGACTCTGTGGGGAAAGGGTGTGGAACAACGTCGCAGGACTTTGTAAGAGAAAGGAAAGTTTGAGGCAACACAATGTGGTGGGATGAGTAGTGGTTAAAGGGTGGAAAATCAATGTGGCTGTGAAAGTGTAGAAAATCTAGGGAGAGACAGTGGGTTGGCAAGTGGCCAGTGTGTGTGTGTGTGTGTGTTTGTGTATATATATATATATATATATATATATATATATATATATATATATATATATATATACACATATATACAATATACATACAACATATATACAATAACACTATTTACATGCACACAAACCAACACATTTGCAGATCGACCCTTGATCCATTACAGTCACACATCTGGACAGACCACACACTGTACATGCTGGGTCCCAGGGCCTTGGGCTTCCGCATGATGCCACTGTCAGCAGAGGTGATGCTGGGGGCTGTTGCTGCCTCCTGCTCAGGGGTCATGAACGTTCTCAGTGGCACCTCAGTACAGCAGCAGCTATCAGTGTTATCAGGACTCAATCAGCTGCTGATACACTGTGTAGCTGCTGGAGACTGGACACAGAGCAGTAAATCACTATCTTCTCACGGAGAGGAGCTCTGTAGCTGTAACATTCCCTCCCTGGGTGCTCCCTGCAGCCTCCTGAGTCCCTCCCCCTCCCGCTGCTGCCGGACAGTCAAAGCAGATGTCCAGCAGCAGAGTAAGAAAAATAAGATAAACTTTTTTTTTTTTCTAAAGAGCCTCGTTCCTGCTGCCCCCGGGAGCGGAGCAGACTCACTGTTTATGCTTCTGGCCGGGGCCCTGTGGATAATCAGCTTCCTCCATCCACTGACAGGTGGGCAGCAGCGGCCGTGCTTCCTCCCCAGCGTAACTCTGCAGACAGTGCTGATTGGTGGAACAGCTGCCCCTGCTGCCGGCCGCTCCACCGATCAGCTGTGCTGAGGAGAGGGAGAAGCCCTGCTAGTCTCTCTCTCTATGACCACTGTCGGGATGTGCTCCTGTGCACCAGACGAGCTGAGGTTCGGGGCACAGGCCGTCTTGTCCGGGGCTTGTGCCCCGAACAATACAGCCTAGCGACACCCCTGCATATAACCCTATATATCACAGAGCTCAGCTCCTCTTCCTCTATCATATAACCCTATATATCACAGAGCTCAGCTCCTCTTCCTCTATCATATAACCCTATTATCACAGAGCTCAGCTCCTCTTCCTCTATCATATAACCCTATGTATCACAGAGCATAGCTTCTCTCCTCTATCTTATAACCCTATATATCACAGAGCTCAGCTCCTCTCCTCTAACATTTAACCCTATATATCACAGAGGTCAGCATCTCTCCCTCTATCATACAACCCTATATATAACAGAGCTCGGCTCCTCTCCTCTCTCATATAACCCTATATATCATAGAGCTCAGCTTATCTCCATTTATCACATCCTGAACCTATGATAGTAGCAAACCCATGTTCCCTTTAAGTCCATAAATTGCAAGGTTGGTCTTCATGATCGACATGAGATCGAACATGATTCCATCAATTACAACCCTATATATAACAGAGCTCGGCTCCTCTCCTCTCTCATATAACCCTATATATCATAGAGCTCAGCTTATCTCCATCTATCACATCCTGCTCTTAGATAGGGTAGCATAAACCACCTTGGTTCCCTTTAAGTCCTATAAATTGCAAGGTTGGGTCTTCATGGATCGAACATGGATCGAACATGATTTCCCATCACATTCCACAGATCCTCAATTGTAATGAGATCTGAGTCAAATGACATTTGTCTTTTCATATTTCTCAAACCATTTGTAAAAAAATTTTCAGAATGTCAAATGCATTATCCTGTTGACAGAGGCTGCTGCCATTAGAAAAAAACTATTGCCATGGAGTTGTGTACATAAACTTCAACAGTATTTAGATACAGTGGGGAAAATAAGTATTTGATACACTGGCGATTTTGCAAGTTTTCCTGCCTACAAAGAAGAGAGGTCTGTAATTTTTATTGTAGGTACACTTCAACTGTGAGAGGCAGAATAAAAAAAAAATCCAGAAAATCACATTGTATGATTTTTTTAAATTTGCATTTTATTACATGAAATAAGTATTAGGTCCCCTACCAACCATCAAGGACTCTTGCTCTCACAGACCTGTTAGTTTTTCTTTAAAAATCTGTCCTACTCTGCACTCATTACCTGTATTAATTGCACCTGTTTGAACTTGTTACCTGTATAAAAGACACCTGTCCAAACACTCAATTAATTCCACTTCAAGCTCTCCACCATGGCCAAGACCAAAGAGCTGTCTAAAGACACCAGGGACAAAATTGTACAAGGCTGGGATGGGCTACAGGACAATAAACAAGCAGCTTGGTGAGAAGGCAACAACTGCTGGCGCAATTATTAAACAATGGAAGAAACACAAGATGACCGTCAATCTTTCTTGGTCTGGGGCTCCACGCAAGATCTCGCCTCGTGGGGTAAGGATGATTCTGAAAAAGGTCAGGAACCAGCTCAGAAATACACGGGAGGACCTGGTCAATGCCCTAAATAGAGATGGGACCAAAGTCTCAAAGATTAATGTTAGTAACACACTACGCCACCATGGATTAAAATCCTTCAGGGCACGCAAGTTCCCCCTGCTCACGCCAACACATGTGAGAGCCCATTTGAAATTCACCATTGACCATCTGGATAATCTAAAGGAGGAATGAGAGGAAGGTCATGTGGTCAGATGAGACCAAAATAGAACTTTTAATAGAATCTGCATGAAGTGCTGCTGTTCCATGGATAAAAAGAGTGTTTCTTATGTCTGCCTGAAACGTCTTCCTGTTACCTATTATTGGTTATGGATCTCCATGTTCTCATACCACTTACCTTATTATTAGTGTTGATCGAACTGTTCTAGAAAAGTTAAGTTCTAGTAGAACTTCTCGAATTTTTAGGACTCGAACCAAACTGAACATTTTACTGTTCGTTCGAGTAAAGTTCTAGTTCTAGTTTGACACATAATTTTCAGTTAAGTTTTCAGCGGCTTTCTGTACTTTTGGCGGCCATCGAATCACCTTTCTGCACTTTTGGCAGCCATTCAATCAGTTCAGAGCACAGAGAAGTGTCAAAAACATCATCGCTGAGGTGCAGGGCTCTTAATGGCTGCTAAAATCACATGACCATGTTATATATATTTCACTGTATTGTCTTATGGATGCCGTTTTCAGCTCACTCTCTGTACTGTACAGACTGCTCTTAGTTAGATAGCATTTTCCTCTCCATAGACATCAATAGTTAGGGAGTTTGGTATTGCTGGCTGCATCTTTCCCACACCGAAAAGCTGTTATTTGGTGACATTTGTAGGCTCATATAACGCCTAACTCTCACATACATGGATATATACAGAGTGCTTAGATTTGCTTAATCATATTCAGTGTCCAAAAGTTAAATTTTTGCAGTTTTGGGGGTTCAGGAATTGAATAACACACCGTCTCCAAATCTCCTATATGTCAAAGGGGGTTTTAAGTCTGCTCAGGATGCAGGGCCTCATAGCAGCTGATACCGCTGCACCTCCTATAGCTAGGCCCCTGCTTGCAAGCTGTCCTCATCTTTTCAGTTTGCCATTGAAAGGAATGAAGTATTTTAGCCTCTCATTTTTTTTTCTGTCACTCTTAGAGCCAAATTTTCTTCACTCAGTTGTTCCACTTTACTGTTATGGATGGTAATTCCAGCTTCTCCTCACCTGTATAGGTATAAAAATTAACCAGAACTTCTTCTCCCATTGGCTTAATTGCGGTTCGAGTTCTAGTTTGAATAAAACCTCGAACCGAACTCACTAAAGTTTGAGGTTCTAATTGAACTAGAACTTTTTACTGCTCACTCATCTCTACTTATTACCAACATCTTTAGAAAATCATAGGCCTAGTTTAAACATTTTCTATGCCAAATAGGAATGAGCACATTATCATATTTCTTGTTAAAAAGTTCCTTAATCGTTAAGTGTGAAATTATTACTCAAGTCAATATAATTCATTTTATCATCTATCATCATGTAGCTTTTTTAAGTGAAAGATAAAAAAAAAAAATCAACTCGTCCAAAAGTTAAGGAGGAAGAAAAATTCTTTCCTGGCTTAAAATATGACAATCAGAATAAATCTCTGGATCAGCTCTCCATCTCTAGCAATCTCCCACAGATGATGTGTACATCTTTCAAGAAGGAATTCATTTTAGGCTTCATTTGCTGGATGGGTCTGTGTGAGAATAATATATTTAGTGCCAGAATCTGGATTGGATACTGTCAAAGGAAGACGAGGCATCCTTTTATAATCATGAGATTAGTCAAATTGTACTATCCTTTCTAGCAAAATAATTGCTCATTCTTCACATCAGGATGTGTACCGCCTGCATGGTGAGTCCATAGCATTTCCTGAACACCTGGATATATAGCATGTAACAGAGGGTGATGGTTACACACCCTGCTTTCATCCTGTAGTCTACTAATGTGTTATAGTGGCAACCTAAGCTTTTCTTCCTGGTGGCCTACATTTTCTTTCTTATGTGGTTTAAGACAGAAAATGAATGACCTAAAGCAAAGAAAAGACACAGAAATATGTAGGTTAGCATGAAGCACAATAATTATTGTATAATATAATTTTCTTCACAAAGTAGCCAGATGCATTCTAATTGTCCCAGATTGCTTTTTCATATTTCTGGAAATAAAGAGCTTTAGTCAGTGTTATCCAACTGAGTTTAAAAGTTTAAACTAATCCCAAAAGAGAAAAATATGCCTAATTCAACACAAGGCAAGTCGGAGATAAGGCAACTTAAGTTAGTAGGTCGAATGGATGCTCGAGACTTGTACAGTATATTTAACATTCTGCCGCCAGTCCTATCCCATCAAAATCATTCTTTTATCTGCAACTCTCTGAAAGACACCAGTCATTATGATGAAAATGTGATTTTGTTTGAAAATTGTCTGCTCATGTGATTTGATTTCCTTGCAGTCCTGATAAGAAATTTTACTTGATTAGTGCCCTACTTTCTTGCTTTTTAAACCATTGTTATCTAAGAAGGATATCCATAGGACTGAAAAACACAGGCAACAAGAGATGCAAAGGGTTTAAAAAGAAAAAAATAACTGTAGTTGTCTGCAGGGTTTGCTTCGTTGTTATATAAGGCATAGAATTGAAAATGGACTATAAAGCAAATGTCAATTTATTACATTAAAAGGATGTGGAAGCCAATACCTATAGTTGGTGTTTACCTGCTATTTACCTTTTCTACTTGTTAACCCGCTGGTTAATTTCTCCAGAGGTCTGCCAAAATATGAAAACAACCATGTCTCAAATTGGAATTAGACAGTTTTTCTTATTCTCCCTCTACTACCTTTGTCTTAATTGAATAGGTACTAAGTAGGGAGGAAATGTGGAGAAAAAAGTTTAAGTACTGTAGTTTCCATTGTCGAGAATGTAAGGAATATCAGAAAAGTGTTTAATGGAGATCTGTGAAATGTGGAAGGGTTTAAGACCTTAAAAAATGTAGTATGTGCACTACTTTGAGCCTTAGTAAGAGAGAATGTTTTTAACCCATAACCATAGAGTTTCATAGTAGTGCATTGCCTTGAACAGGTAATATCTGCAGTTGTACTACAGTGTTGGGATGGTGCAGGCCCAGTAACTGTGCCACCAGTAATATAGAGCTGTACTAACTGTGGTTTTGCATATGGAAAAGGCTCCCTTTGTAAGTCTACTTGGTCCTGCGTGAGGTGATCTCAGGGTGCCAATGAGTTACCATGGCAGTTGGGGGTCATAAAAACAGCCTTTAAGCCCATTGAATCTTATTAGGCCCTGCCAAAGGCAAGGTGCCATCGGCTGCTTGACAGTGAAAAACCAATAGGCAATAATATACTGCAATACTGAACAATTTCAGTTTAATACTGCAGCTGTCAGGATACGTCCGTCCGGGCAGCTTTCCACCCGTCTAATGCAACGACCTGCAGTGGTTAAGTCTGGCCTTGGACCACACCCGGGGAGAGGTGCTGCTCCTGAGCCAGGAGTGACAGCTCTCAGGACCAATCGGAGGGCCCAGATGCCGCACCAATCTGCTGCGGGGGGCGGTGTCCGGGTAGACCTTTTAAACCTCCTCAGTTCCTCCAGGCTTTGCCTGTCAAAGGTTTTCCCTTGCGTTTTCCCTGTTATTCTATTTTGCTTTTGACTTCCTCTGCTTCTGACCTCGGCCCGTTTCTTGACCTCGCTTGTTGCTTCTGTTTCTGTACTGCGCTCCTCACTGTGTTTGGACTCCGGCTTGTTTCTGACCATTCGTTTGCCTCAAGTTTCTTGGCTTATCCATTACCTCACCATTGCTGACTCGGACTGTTTGACACTTGGTTTTTCTATGACTGCCCTGCACTTAGCAGCGTAGGGACTGTCGTCCAGTTGGGGTCTGCCATCTAGGGCAGCACGCCAAGTAGGCAGGGACAGTGGGCTGGGTACAGTCAGGGCCCACTGCACCTCCTCTGACATGACATTATGACAAGCCAAACAGTTACTGCTCTCCCAGCACTATGAACCCTATGACTTTGGTAGAGCAAATGCAGGGGCTCACCCAGTTGGTCCAGGATCTCTCACTGAGAGTCCAGCAGCAGGAGGCCTCCCAGGGTGCTCCTTAGGCACAGACTCCTCCGGCATCCCTTCCCTCTGTTATGGAACCTCCTATCCAGTTACCCGATAAGTTTTCAGGGGACAGGAGAGCGTTTCAAACGTTCAAGGAAGGATGTTGGTTGTTTTTTCGTCTCCGACCATGTACCTCAGATAATGAAGAACAGAGGGTGGGAATTATCATATCCCTTCTCCAAGGATCCCCCCAGGAATGGGCATTCTCCTTATCCCCTGACTCGCCCGAGTTGTCTTCTGTGGACCGGTTCTCTGACTCCCTGGGATTGCTTTTTGACTACCCCAATAGGGAGGCCGTGGCCGAGACTCAGCTCACTTTGTTGAGACAGGGCAAGAGGACAGTAGAGGAGTATTGTTCGGATTTCTGGCGTTGGTGTGTTCCATCAGGATGGAATAACCCAGCCCTTCGGTGTCAGTTTAGGTGAGGGTGGATTTGATTTAAATCTAACTGATTTAAATCACGATTTAAATCACGATTTAAATCACTAGTCAGTAAGGCTTGATTTAAATCAGTGATTTAAATCAAAGTTTCTACCTAAACTAGTTCTTGCTATTTTAACATGCAAGTAGATGAAGATTTTTAGAATCACTTTTTATATTACTTTTTTCTCCCCAGTTTAATGGGTTAATCATTCATATTTGGACACCACTGTTCTGTTGTACTTAGGAAGGAGAAAAATAATCCTGACCTTAATAACAATTTAAATAGATTTATTCAACTGAAACAATAACAACATTACAGCATAAGTTATTTGCTTAAACAAACATCCATGTTTGTTAACTAATTTGGCTAAACAAAATATATATATATTTTAAAAAACTTAGACTGTCAGCCCAGCCGACACATGAAAAACTTAAATACTACTGTCCCTGCTGTCCTCTGTAGCTCACTTGTCATCATCTTCATCATCATCTTCTTCTTTGTTCCTATTCATAATCTGGAAAAAAAAAACAAGCTTTCCTGCTTTATTGGGTCCCAACCGATTTCTTAATTAGAATGAATGAGTCCAAAGGAAGAGAATATTCTTTCAACGCCTGCAGAAGAAGCTACTGCTGTTAAAAGTGAAATCATACTTGAACAGTCTCTAAATCCAAGTGCTTAAGTGACTTCCACCAGTTTACTGGTGGAAGTCACTCTTTTTCTAATCTGCTAGTTCTTATCACAAACCTATCTATGGTGCTTCCAGGAGGTAAAGGTTTTTTCTTCCTTTTGGTGATGGTGATATGTGGCTGTGGGTGTCTGATGATGATGCTGCTTCTAATGAAGCACTATCCTGGGTGGATAACTCTGAAACTGGGAGAACAGGATGATGGTGATCTTGGAGGTGGATAGTTTCTAGAATCCATGAATTCCCCTAAACAAAAAAAGTCAATGCTGTTATTTTATTGTTTATACAATTTCTGCTTATTGTACACAACATATCACTGCCCCTGCCCCAAAAGGAATATTTGTTTTTCTTCATCATAACTGTACCAAATGACAGTAACATGCAGTAATAATAAGAAATATAATTTTTCTCACACATGACAGTTCAGTCTTTAGAAATAAGATTCAATAAAAATGTTTCCAACCTTAAGATCCTGCCTGTTCAGAAGTGTTTCTTTGGTCATCTTCATCACCGCACTTCTCATGATGTTGCCTCAATTCGCGCCACCAGGCCTTGCATCTCTTTGTTGCATCGTTTGCATTTTGCACGCATGCCTGCCTTACCGATAGGCGAAGGAGCTTCATTAAAATATTCCCAAACTGGGTCTCTTTTACGGCCTGCTGCCATTATAAGGAAAGAATGTAATAAACCTCAGATCGTACACACAAACAGATCCAGACTTGTCTGTCTGTGGCTATGCTGCAGTATTGTGCTCAAAGTTTCACTTTCATTTTCTTGTCTGCTTGCCCTTCCTCCTCCTCACACTTAGATTCAAATTCCTTCTTGGTTGTGCAGATCTATTCCACTCCAAACAATCCGAAACATATTGTCAACTTCTTGGACTTGGCACTGAAGGGGTTTGATTCTGTATTCATAGGTTTGTAGAACAATAGGATTAAGGTCTTTTTCTCAACTCTGTTCATGTTGTAACATTTTTGCAGTGAAGAAGAGGCTGGGACCTCTGCGGAGTCAAATTCAGTTTTGAGAACTGTGTAAGTAAAGCGAGCGTCTGTGATAATATAGGAGAGAAACTGCCCACTAATCCTACAGAAACCTCTGGAAGAGCATGGCATTGTGAATGTTACACATATACAGCCTTTATTCTACTGAGTTAAACAACTCAGCTTTATCTCATGATGGAAGAACCTCTGGATGGTAAAATATTTTCATCAAAAAGCAGTTTATTGAAAAAAAATCCAATTTAAATAAAAAAAATCCGATTTAAATAAAAAAAATCCGATTTTTTGATTTTTTTAAAAAAACATTGATTTTTATCCACCCTGGTTTAGGTTGGGGCTAGCCGACCCAACCCCTGGCACACTGGATGGGGCTATGGCTCTAGTGGTACAGCTGGACAGACGGTTTAGGGAGAGACGTCGGGAGAAGTTGCTTACCCCGTTGCCCCTGCTTCACTCCGCTTCTCCGTTCCGCTACCGCTCCCTAACCAGCTGAAGCGGAGATGCCCTTGGAGGAGCCTATGCAGGTAGAGGGCTCTTCTTCTGGCAGCACCAGGGATTGCAGGACATCTCGCCGCATTCAGGGACTCTGTTACTACTGCGGCAGCGAAGATCACCTCTTCCGTGAGTGTCCCAAGAGGAAGGCCCAGCTGGAAAACTCCAGCACCTAGGTGACTCGCGGGAAGGTCACCTAGGCGAACAGGTATTTCCTATGGTGTCAAAGAAATTGTTGCTTCCAGTTAAGATTTAATATCTTTCCATGTCTGGTTCTGGGATGGCCTTTGTGGATTCGGGGTCAGTCTCTAATTTTGTGGACGCATCATTTGTTAAGTATTTGGGCTTTCCGTGGAGGTCTTTATCAGATTCTGTGCAGGTAGTGGCGATCGATTCTACCCTGCTGGTCAAGGGCAAGATCCAATATTGCACTCCAGAGCTAAAGATGCTGGTAGGATCTATGCATGCTGAGAGGTGTACCCTGTTTATCATGGAGGGCTTACCTGCTGATGTGGTTTTAAAGGCTGCCCTGGCTTCAAAAGCACAACCCAGTAAATTGACTGGTATTCTGGAGAACTAGTCAATGGGGTAAGCAGTGTGTTAATAAATGTCCTTCGTCATTCTTGGTAATATGGAAATAAGCAGATTCCTGCCTTTATTCCCGTAAACTTAGCTGTGGTGTTTCCAAGTCGCAGTCTGACAGTTACCCCCGCATAGGCCCTATGATTGTGCTATTGAACTTTGCCGGGGTGAGTTTTTCCTAAAGGCAGGATATACAATCTGCCCTGGCCAGAGATGACTCGCCATGAAGCAGTATATTCAGAGAGTCTAACAGAAGGGTCATATCCGGCCTTCGGTGTCCCCTATGGGTGCGGGGTTCTTTTTTGTGAAGAAGAAAGATGGTATTTTCCGTCCTGCATTAACAATCGGAACTCAATAAGGAACGGTAAAAAAACAATACCTTACCTTTGATTCCTGATCTGTTTAATCAGATACAGGAGCCAAGTGGTTTTCCAAACTGGGACTTGAGAGGGGCTTACAACTTTATTCGGATCAAAGAGGGGACGAAGGGAAAGACCGCTTTTAAATTTCCCCCCGGAAGGTCATTTTGAATATCTGGTGATGCCTTTTGGTTGTGCAATGCTCCCGCAGTCTTCCAGAACCTGTTAAACGATGTCTTCCGAGAACTCATTGGTCGTTGTATGGTGGTTTATCGGGAAATGACATTTAATTTACTCGCAGGACTGGGCTCACATTTCCCAACCATGTGCGGAAAGTTTTGCAGATCTTAAAAGCCAATAGTTTATTTGTCAAGCTTGAAAAATGTGTTTTTGGGGTTCAGGAAATACCTTTCCTGGGATACATTTTGACTCCTAACTCATTTCGTAGGGATCCCGGGAAGGTTCAGACAATTCTTGATTGGGTTCGCCCCTCTTCCCTGAAAGCCTTACAGCGGTTCCTAGGCTTTGCTAATTATTATAGAAAATGTATTCGAAATTTTTCTGTTCTTGTTCGCCCGTTAACTGATATGACAAAGAAGGGGTAAATATCATAATTGGCAACCGGAAGCCTAGGGCTTTCGAAAGGCTTAAGCAATTTTTTTGCCCCGCCCCCCGGTTTTTGGTTCAAGCTGACCACACCAAACCCGTTGTTGTGGAGGTAGATGCCTCCGAGTTTGGGGTAGGGGCAGTCCTATCTCAGGGATCAGCTGCTCTGACTAATCTCCGCCCGTGCGCCTTTTTTCCCGTAAATTCTCCCCTGCTGAGAGGAATTATGATGTTGGGAACCAGGAATTGCTGGCGATTAAGTGGGCCTTCGAGGAATGGCGCCACTTTCTCGAGGGAGCCCAACACCAAGTCACAGTCCTAACTGACCATAAGAACCTTACCTTTTTAGGTAAGGCACGTTGGGCATTGTTCTTCACTCACTTTAACTTTGTTTTTACCTATAGACCGGGTTCAAGAATGTTAAAGCTGACGCATTGTCGAGAAGTTTCTGGGGCCAGTCACTCACCTAGGGATGATCCGTTGTCCTTTAAACCTAAAGAAACGGTTGTCTCAGCCATTCACCCGACTAGCCACAGAGATCAAGACCCACCAGGGTTTGAGACCTGTTGATTGTCTAACTCTAAAGTTTTTTGTCCCCACTCAGTTTCGCTTACGTTTATTAAAATAATTACACGATTCTGTGTTATCTGGCCATCCCGGAGTGTCTGGCACTAAGAGACTAATTTCCCGAAATTACTGGTGGCCGTCTTTGTCTTGTGATGTAGGGGCCTATGTAATAGCCTGCAACACCTGTGCTCGGGCAAAGGTTCCCAGAACTCGTCCTCCTGGGGAACTTTGTCCCTGCCTATACCGAACCCCGTAAGACTCACAACCCATGGATTTAATGACCGATCTGCCCACCTCTGAGGCAAGACGGTTATTTTGGTGGGATTGATCGGTCTAGTAAGAAGTGCCATTAGATTCCGTTAAAATCCTTCAACCAAAAAACTTGCAGAACTTTTCATCAGACATAACTTTAAACTGCATGTGCTACCTGAAAATATTGTCTGATAGAGGATTTTTAATTTGTCTCCTGTTTCTGGAGAGCTCCTGTAAGGGTCTGGGATCACCCTGTCCTTCTCTTCTGCCTTCCGCCCTGAGACCAGTGGGCAGACAGAGAGGGTGAATCAAACTTACGCAAAAACCCGTTTTTGTCTCCGAACAGCAGGGAGACTGGTGAAATATTTACCGTGGCAGAATTCGCTATTAATAACCAGATAGTAGCTCGTCTGGGTTTCTCCATTTTTCTGCAATTATGGCTTCCTCCTAGGCATGCATCATTGTCCAGCGCTACTTCTGAGCATAGTGGGATGGATGTCATCGTTAACGATCTCTGCACAAATGTGGGCCCAAGTCAGAAAACTTGGGGAACCCCAGAACATCCAGAAGGAGAAATGTGAAAAAAAGCGCCTTTGTGCGAGAATTTAAGGTGGGGGATAAGGTTTGGCTGTCTACCCGGTACCTTCGTCCTAAAGGTCCCCCTCTGGTAAGCTTGCGCCGCTTTGTGGGGCCCTAAAATTCTTTAAGTGATTAATCCAGTGACCTACCGGCTCAAGTTACCCTCAGGTTTTCCGGGTACAAATATTTTTCAGCGGTCACTCCTGAAGAGGTACGTCCATCCGCTATCCCACCTGCTAACCCCTTCCCCTGTGAGAGTTAAGGTGGAGTTGGAATATGAGGTGGCTCTAGTCATTGACTCTCGCAAGGTACAAGGGTCGCTGCAATACCTGGTGCATTGGAAGGATTACGGTCCTGAGGAGAGGTCGGGGTTTTTCCCGCTAAGTCCATGCATGCGAATCCCCTTTTCAAGAATTCCACGACGCTCACCCAGAGAACCCGACCAGGAAGGGTCCAGAGCCCCTCCTAAAAGGGGGAGTACTGTCAGGATACGTCCGTCCGGGCAGCCTTCCACCCGTCTAATGCAATGACCTGCAGGGGTTAAGTCTGGCCTCGGACCAGACCCGGGGAGAGGTGCTTCTCCTGAGCCAGGTGTGACAGCTCTCAGGACCAATTGGAGGGCCCGGATGCAGCACCAATCTGCTGTGGGGGCGGTGTCCGGGTAGACCTTTTAAACCTCCTCAGTTCCTCCAGGATTTGCCTGTCAAAGGTTTTCCCTTGCGTTTTCCCTGTTATTCTATTTTGCTATTGACTTCCTCTGCTTCTGACCTCGGCCCGGTTCTTGACCTCGCTTGTTGCTTCTGTTTCTGTACTGCGCTCCTCACCGTGTTTAGACTCCGGCTTGTTTCTGACAATTTGTTTGCCTCAAGTTTCTTGGCTTATCCGTTACCTCACCATTGCCGACTCAGACTGTTTGACACTTGGTTTTTCCCTGACGGCCCTGCACTTAGCAACGTAGGGACTGTCGTCCAGTTGGGGTCTGCCATCTAGGGCAGCACGCCAAGTAGGCAGGGACAGTGGGCTGGGTACAGTCAGGGCCCACTGCACCTCCTCTGACGTGACAGCAGCAAAGTGCAGTGCCTGGGATGAAGTGGCGCCCTAGGCGGTCACCTACCTTGCCTATCCATTGTCCCGGCCCTGACTGCATCAATAACAACTTGAAATATAACATCAACTAAAAAAAAATACAAAGAAATACATGTCTTGGTCTTCATCCAACATCCCAAAAACAGGAATAAATTGCAATTATAAAGTTCCATGTACCCCAAAAATTGTCCTGTACAAAGAAAGCCCTCATATAACTATATAGCTCCATTGACAGAAATTTTTTTTGTAGAAACATGGATCACACATCCATTATTTACAGTGATTTTTTTTTTTTTCCCTTAGCAAAAAGATTATGGAATGAAAATTAAGTTGTTAGTGCTTATTGTGAACAAATTGTGTACGCCCACTTGCCACTTAATTGCAACCACTTTTAAGTAGTAAAATAAAAATGTTATGAGTCTTGAGATGCAATTACACAAAAACAGGTTACACTACTCAAAAAAAGTTTGAAATGTTTGGCTTTTGGTTGAAATTTCAGGATGAACATAACATTTCTTGATTTTTTTAAATTAACTAAATTAGATAATTTCTCATCTTTATAATGCACATGTCCAACTGTTTAATGTCTCAGTACTTTTTACACAACTTACTGATCTCTAACAAGGAGCTTAATGGCAAAGTTCCCGACAGGTGTTTGGTCCCTGAATCCCTAAATTTAGGGGATCAAGTTGAATTGGGATTTAAACAGTCCTCATCCTCATGCTGTTCACATTTTGACATCAAGATAACACCTTACAATTGATCAACAGCACCTCGATATTGTGAGGCTTCAAGCAGGATGCTCTCAGACAGAAGTGGCCACTGAGCTTAGAGTGTCCTAGAGTGTCATCAACAGGTTGCAACAGAGTAATTTTACATGTCAACAGCCCCAAATTAGCTAGGATAATTCTGCAAAATTAGCCACAAAAATGCAGGGTTTATGTAAAATTAAAGGGGCTGTTTCACCATGCTGTTTCACAGAACCACAGGCAGCTTCAGATTCACACTTCCTGAGAATGATGTGGTTGGTTCTATTGCAGTTATTTGCATATCAATTCTGCTATTCCTAGCTGATTCTATTAGAGTGACATGAGTGCAGGAGGTTTGTTAAAAGCAGTGTGCAAGGCTACAGAGATCTAAGGCTTAAAACTAGTCCTTACCTTAGGTAAACAAAGCTTCTGTGCTGGAGATAAGATAAGCAGGGAGTGACTCAGCATGTTCGGACTGAGTGACAACAGCTTGGAGCAATGCAAGATCAGGGAGAGCAGGAAGAGGTGGTCGGTAGCCAGAGAAACTTGTGTACTCTGAGGGCATGTTCACGCAGCTTATTGAGGCGCTATGAATTACTGTAATTGCGGCGCGCATTTCACCACGTCTAATGCGCAATACGCGGCAAAATACGCCCGTAAATACGCATGAAAATAAGCCATGTGAACATACCCTAACAGGTGACAAAATCTTCTTTATCCCCTGAACAAAGCAACATCAACATAGAATGTATTTGGTAAAAGTCTTTACTTACCTTTCCCCACACGTTAAAAGCTAATCATTGTGGTGAGAAAAGCTCTTTAAAAGTGGACATTTAGAAGTTTTATTGGGTGTTTTATGGAGTTTAAGTAAAACCCAGGAGCAGGGAGGGTAGGTATTTGTATTTTTTCCTGGGGTCCGCATTAATTTTGGTGTCTTTTGTGAGATTGTAAATAATTGAAATGTCTGGGGTCTGAACTTTTATAGGAATCTAAATGTATTAAGAGTGTTCACTATAAATATGAAATCTCAGGGAAGAAGTGGAAAAAAGGGGCACATAAATTTGATGAAGAGCCTAGGGCTATGGTCTATCTAATCTGCCACTGACTGAACTAGTAGTTTTCTTAGGATCAGAAGGGTGGGACAAGGCACAAATACAAGGGAGGTACATAAACTGCCAAGCTTAGAAGGCCCACTTTATCCCACTAGATGAGGATCCAAGATCTGGAACCCACTTCTATCAGATTTTATGGTGTATCCTGCAGATATAATGAGAACTTTTTTCCTGTTCGTTTTGTAACTGATGATAAGTGATTAAAGTGTTACTAACAATACTGGTAATAAACTAGTCAGGACGGTTCCTAAGTGCGGGCAGAGCGGGTGACGCCGAGTGCAGTGAAAGGGGGAAGGGCATAGTAGGTGATCCCGAGTCCCACCCACTTTGAGAAACAGCCCTGGGACATTACAGGTTTGAAACCTGTATTGTGGTGGTAGGAGCTGAAGGACCTGGAAAGTCATGACTGGGATGCCACCTCTGGTCTATCAGCTTCCATCAACTGCCCAGCAGAGGAGCCAGAAGGTTTAAATGTAAGAGGGAGGAGTGGGGGGAGAATAGAGCAATGATACTGACACATCAGACATGCACATAGCAAAACTTGCGGTTAGTAGCTTCCACGAGTCCCATGCAAAGTTCTCATTAGCACTTAGGTGTCCTCAGTTCTGGTTTTTAAGGAGCATGACTCCAGGATTGTCCTTAGAGTAGAAGACTGTGCAAAGTTTTGGGGGAACAGCCCCTTTGCCAAGTACACCTGTGGCTCCAGCCTTGCAACAATTTAAGCTACTCAGTATCATGTGACATATACTTATAATCAAGTTTTACAACCGTGTACATAATTATCTATAGTAATAACATTAAAACATGGGTGCAGGCTGACTCCTACACCTGCGCATCTTTCCCAGGCAGGGTGATCGTCAGACGAATACCTGCGCCTGCGCACATGTCAACTGACGGGATTGTCTAAACCTGCGCCACCAGCAAACTTTTTTCAGTTTGAAGTGATATTTGTTGGCGACTTTAACTTTGTTTTTACAAATGTCTGGATGGGGTTGGGGCTCCTGGCTTGGTCGCAAACCTTGGTGGTGTCACGAGTGGCGCTGCAGCCCGGGGTCTGGGCAGCGCCGCGTCCCGTGTGCACCCCCGTCCCAGGAAGTCTTCCTCCTCACCTGACCCTGCTCCGGACTGTGTGCACGGCCGGTGCACGCGCCCCGGCCCCGTAGGGCATGCGCGCGCCGGCTCTCGCAGATTTAAAGGGCCAGCGCGCCCATAATTGAAAACACCTGCCGCTGTCCCTATATATACGCTCCACCTCTTCCTGGCCCTCGCCGATTCCATAGAGCCCATACCTATGCGAGGAAGCCCTTTCTACGTTCCGGTCCCACCGGCTTACGTTCTCCGACCACGAACCTTCGCTGCCTGCCCCGACCTTCCGACCCGTCCCTGACTACGAGTTTGCCTGCCGATTCTGTACCGCGCTATTCCTTGGCTAACACCGCAAGCAAGTCACATCATGGATAGCGACCTGGTGGAATTCCGCCGCAGCAAGTCCATCCCGCTTTGCGGCGGGCTCTGGTGAACACCGGGTTCCACTTAGACTCTGCTCCCTGGTGTGGCTTCCGCCATCGCTTGCGGTGGCTCAGTGGATCCACAACCCAGGTCCGTTACAGGTGGAAAGTTCTATACGAAAGTGTATTGATTTATTGAACATACATGTATTTATCTGATTAATCTATGGGTGTAGAATGCACAATGTGACCCTTTGGCCCGGGTTGGCCTTCTTCCGGTCACAGCCAGGCTCTCCCACACTCCCTTAGCGGCGTTGCATGCTATACACTGCAACCTCTCGCACATGCGCCACCAGACGCTCTTCGTACAGATAAGATTGAAAAAACTGGGCCGAGATGAGGCACGTATAAGATTTTTTACTTAAATGTACCTGACTTTTATACAAATTAGGTTAGGTTGACGGGGTTTAAAGCAGTTGTATAATGGCGCGTACTGTGTGCGCTGCTATATGCCTGCCGCAAGATATGACGTCACTTCTTTCTCTTAGTGTTCAGTACACGTCAAGGAGTTTGCTGTAAAACCATACCACTCAATGAATGCTCTGATTTTACCGTATTTGCATGCCGTACTTTGGGTATATTGCAGCGCAATTACACCCTGAAGCACAGCCTGTAAATACACTGTGTGAACATATCCTTTAACTTAAAACAACTATAGAACTAATAATGTTCATAATCTGGACACTGCCTATGTCATTAAAGGAAAAAAAACAAACTAAAGTAATGACATAAAAATAACAAATCAGAAAAAAAGGCGAAAATATTAGTAAAATACTCGAGAAAATGAATATGGAAGTGCAAGGGGGGGGGGGGTGACGGTTAGGAAGTGGTTATTAGTGATGGGGGTGGGCTTTTTTCTTACCGTCCTGAGTGCATTTTAGCCTAGGAACTGCCCTGAACCTAGTACAGTATAAGTTGCTTATAGCTGCTACTTCACTATTGCATATCTGACTTTTTATACATGGACTGTGACATGAGGTCACTATGGAAAGCAGATCTTATTGAACTTAGCAGAGTAACAAGTAAAGTACATTGTGCAGCTCAGATCTCTGATAACCTATTAGTGAAGCAGTGACAAACCTCAGTACTGAATGATTTGCTGTATGAAAGGTCACCAATAATGACTGAACAGAAATCGTCATTTTAGAATCTAGGAACATTTTGTTTTCTGTAGAAGTTCTCTTTACCTTATATTTTCTGTGCTAGGTCCAGCCACACAATAACTTTTCTGATCTTATACAAAACTTGCTGGCTAATTCTGTCAATTAAAACTGTCCACTCTACAGTCAGCGCATTCTGGAATACCTAAAGAGGTTATTTCACTACAGATATGATGACACATCGCTAGGATATGCCATCAATGTCTGATAGGTCCAGGTCCCAGCTCCTACATGAGCCCCGAAACCTAATGCTTGGCTTAACTCGGAACTCCCGTTCATGTATATGTTCAGAATGGAGAGGCTTCAGGGCTCGTTTAGGAGATAGGTGCAGGTCCCAGGACCCAAACCTATCAGACATTGATGGCATATTCAAGCGATATACCATCAATGGCTGTAGTGAGACAACCCATTTAAGTGAAAGTCCATTTAGTAGAACATTTTAATACAGTGACTTCAATATGAAGGGACAATTAAATTAAGACTTTTTTTAAAAATACATTGGTCAATAGATAAGAGAAATTTTGGGCAACATGTATGAATGGGGCTGTGCTAGTTGTGTTAGTTTTCTGGCGTATTTTGAGCCAAAAAGAAAGTATGAACAGGTGCACTCCAAACTATTGAGTGTCTTGTATTACGCCAAAGACACTTTTTAATGCGCTAAAGGTTAGGGGCGTTACGGGCGTGTCGCACCATATTCATAGAAGTAGACACATTTATGATTCTTTCACGCCAAATCTAGGCTCAGAACAATTAGAACAGCCAGACCAGGTTAAAGGTGGTGCCTGAGCCAGATTTGTCGTATTGGTACTACCCTGCACCTGTATGTATGACCTGCAGAAGAACAGGTTCATACATTCTGGTGCATTTTACACTGTCTTGAAGCTATTAAGAACTGGTCTCTATGCGCCTAAGTCCATACATGTCACCCTTTATGTCCACACAGGCTTCTATGGTTCCCTGGTTCCCTGACCTTAACTGTTATCTGAGTAAAGGAGAGAGCTCAGAGCCGGGAGTGACCCCATGGATGGATTGGGCCCCCAGCCTGCCTACATAGCCCCCAGCCTGCCTACATACCCCTAGCCTGCCTACATAGCTCCCCAGCCTGCCTATATATACCCTCACCCTGCCTATATACCCCCCAGCCTGCCTATATACCCCCCAGCCTGCCTGCATAGCCCCTCAGCCTGCCTACATACCCCTAGCCTGCCTACATAGCCCCCTAGTCTTCCTACATAGCCCCCCCGCCTGCCTTTATATACCCCCAGCCTGCCTATATATACTCCCAGCCTGCCTATATACCCCCAGTCTGCCTATACACCCCTCAGCCTGCCTGCATAGCCCCCCCAGCCTGCCTATATATATCCCCAGCCTGCCTATATACCCCCATCCTGCCTATATATACCCCAGCCTGCTTATATATACACCCCCAGCCTTCCTATATACCCTCCCAGCCTGCCTATATACCCCCAGCCTACCTATATACCCCCAGCCTGCCTGCATAATCCCCAGCCTGCCTGCATAGCCCCCCAGCCTACCTATATACCCCCCAGCCTGCCTAAATATACTCCCCAGCCTGCCTATATATACCCCCCAGCCTGCCTATGTACCCCCAGCCTGCCTACATAACCCCCCAGCCTGTCTACAGTATATACCCCCAGCCTGCCTGCATAGCCCCCAGCCTACCTATATATCCCCAAGCCTGCCTATATACCCCCCGCCTGCCAATATAGCCTCCCCCATGCTGCCTATATAGCCCTCGAAGCCTGCCTACATAGTCCCCCCCCAGGCCGGTCTACATAGTCCCCTCCAAGCATGCCTATAGAGCCCCCTAAAGCCTGCGTATATAGCTCTCTAAGTCTGCCTGCCTGAATAGCCCTATAGCCCCTATAGCTTGCCTTCCTACATAGCCCTCGAAGCCTGCCTGTCTACTTATATGGGGCCCCTTTAGCTACCTAAACCCTGCCTACCTACCTATATGGCCCATATAGCCCACCTAACCCCTGTCTACCTGTATGGCTCCCTATAGCTACCTAAACCCCGCTGGCCTATATGGGGACTCTATTGCTTACCTTAACCTTGCCGATCTGGGGCCCCATATAGCCTATCTAAACCCTGCCTGTCTAAATGGACCCCATATAGCCAGGGGGCAGGTACTGGAAAAGTCAAGATTTTAAGATATTTGTGTCTAAATCTCCAGGGACAAGTTTGCTTTGGATCCCTGGCTTCTCTAGTTATGCCCCTGTATTGAGCTCTAAAGTAAACTAATGATCTCTAGCAAGATTACAGATAAGCCATTGTGTTCACTTCTCACAGCACATATACCTTGTGTTTACTGAAGAGATCACATATATTTTTCAGTGTAAGGGATCAGCTACTTAAAGAGACACTGGATATGCTAATCACTGCTATAGAACTACCCACAGTCTGAGGAGACAGAGTGAGTGTAAAACTGCTTGTGATTCAGTGAAGCAGCCTAGTGAGAAAACCCCTATAAATATTAATATTTCAAGTAAAACTATCTCTTTCTGTTTTATGTTTCCATGATATACTCATATAAAATTCATAAATCATTACTATTGAGAGTTTTAGTGCTTTTTTAATCTCTCTCACCAGTATTCTGCATGTTTATACACAATCAAGTCACATTATTAGATGTCAGCAGCGCATAGCTCATGAAGGAAGTCATGTGTTGTGAACTGACTTGTTTGGTATATGAGGTGTGCGATAGGCTGTCTGAAAGCACATTTCTCATTGCTGTCATGAGTACAAAAAAGTTGATTTATCAGAGTTGCAAAGACTGATAATTAATGGTTTTCAGGCGTAAATTGGCAGTATTTCTGCAACTGCACTGTTTAACATTTTATCTGATTGAAGAACACAAGCTGGTGGTGGCAGTGTTATGGTCTAGACCAGTGGTGGCGAACCTATGGCACGCGTGCTGGAGGTGGGCCACTTCTGCTGGCACGCATGCCAGGCTACCCACTCGCTCACTTCCTGCACTGTCATCCAGGTCACAGTGTCGGACCTGGGGCCTTCAGCAGGCTCTAGGTCTAACACAGCATGACCTGCCGCGGACCGTCAGACCTGAGAGGCAACCCCATGTGCTCAGCTGGGCAGCTCAGTTGCCTGCCTTCGGTTGCACAGCCGTCATATACTGCCTGTGGGGAGTGCTGGCTGGCTATATACTGCCTGTGGGGAGTGCTGGCTGGCTATATACTGCCTGTGGGGAGTGCTGGCTGGCTATATACTGGCAGTGGGGAGTGCTGGCTGGCTATATACTGGCTGGGGGAGTGCTGGCTGGCTATATACAGGCTGTGGGGAGAGTGCTGGCTATATACTGGCAGTGGGGAGTGCTGACTGGCTATATACTGCCTGTGGGGAGTGCTGGCTGGCTATATACTGGCTGTGGGGAGTGCTGGCTATCTATATACTGGCTGTGGGGAGCTATCTGTATACTGCCTGAGGGGAGCTATCTATATACTGCCTGGGGGGAGGTATCTACTGCCTGGAAAGAGCTATCTAATGTCTGTGGGAGCTATATACTGTGGGAGCTTACTAAAGGGACTTATATACCTGTAAGTAAGGAGTTGCTGGAGAAGTGAGGATTCTAAGATATTTGTATCTAAATCTGCAGGCATGAAAGTTGGTCAGGAGATGTCAGCATGAAGGTGCAAATTGTAATGGTTTATATTCATTAATGGTGTGGCGGTATTATTCAGTCACTTTGTGGTGATGATATGAGGTCATTGTGTGGCGGTATTTTTCAGTCACTTTGTGGTGGTGATACGTGGCGATATTATTCAGTCACTATGTGGTTGTGGTGTGGTGTTATTCAGTCAACTGTCTGCTGAGCACCTGTGTACACTGCTATCTACCACAATATGGTCACTGTGGGAATATGGCAGAGGGATGGGCTAAGCGGCCGTCACATCCCTCGTATTAATTGTTGTGCGGCTCGATGTCACCTCCCTGCTTCGTGGCGACGTCGGCGGCACTTTGCAGTAACTAAGGTATTTTTAGGTCGGCGTTTTGGCACTCGGTCTCAAAAAGGTTCGCCATCACTGGTCTAGAGAATGTTTTTGTGGCATATTCTCGGCCCACTCATCCATGTACAATGCAAGCTCATCCATTTTGGGTATTTATCCATCCTTGCAAATCACTTTCACCCATATATGCTAAATGCCTTCCCTGGGGCAGATGGGATCTTCCAGCAAGACAGTGCGATGTCACATGGCTAGAAATGTCCGATATTGGTTGGAAAAGCATGACCAGCACTTATGCTATGTTGGACCCCTAATTCCCTGGACTCAAACCCAACTGAGCATCTGTGGGACTATCTTTATTGTTGTGTTTGCTTTATGGATCCTTCCCCACGTACCCTCTAGCAGTAGTGGGACCACCTCATCAGTAATGTTCGCTCTCTGGATCCTACCCCAGGCACCATCCAGCAGCTGTGGGTGCAGTCACTTCCAGATACCTGTGACAACCTACCAGGACCTTATTAAGTCACTGTCGATGCTGCATACTGCAGTTACTCTGGATATTAACTGGTGGTCATATTAATGGGACTTTGTATACTTTTTGCTTTAAAACATTAATTTCTATATTAATATATTTAATTTAAAAGATAGTAATTGACATAATATAGTAAGGGTTAGGAATATCTGAATTTTAAAGTGCAGGCCTGCTCTCCCTGCCATCACAATCAGCTGTCCTGTCAGAGGGGGCCCGGGCTGCTAGTGAAGCGCTACATAACATAGTCAGTGTCACTTCAGCTGGAAGCATCCTGTGCAGGGAGCAGTCCGCCTCATCCCCCTCCTCCCTCTGGCCACTGGCAGATCAGTGACGTCACGTCCACAACCAGAGGGAGCAGGGGGAAGGACCGACTGCTCTGGGCACAGGATGCTTCCACCTGAAGTAAGTGACACTGAATGTAATGTAAAACTATTGTGTGCTGCCTACTCCACCTGCAGCCTGGCCCCCTATTTTAACCATAGGATGCCAGGTGAGTTCCCATTCTGTGGGGCCCCAATCAGAGGCGTCCAAAGATTTGTGGGGCCTTTAGCAGGCCCCACAAATCTTAGGGGCCTTGATCTGGGCCCTTTAAATCCCAGGGGCCTTGATTGGGGCCCTGCAAATCTCAGGGGTCTTGAGCGGGCCTCTCAAGCCTCCTGGGACTTGTGGGGCCCGCTCTAGGCCCCTGGGATTTGTAGGGCCCCACTCAAGTCTCCTAAGATTTGTGGGGCCGTGCACAAGGCTCCTAAGATTATGGGGCCCGATCAAGGCCCCTGGGATTTTAAAGGGCCCATTCAAGGCCCCTAGGATTTGGGGTCCCCACTAAGTCTCCTAAGATTTGTGGGGCCATGCACAAGGCTCCTAAGATTTGTGGGGCCTTAAGCAGGGCCCCACAAATCTTAGGAGCCTTGTTTGGGGCCCCAAAAATCTTAGGTGCCTTGTTTGGGGCCCCACAAATCCCAGGGGCCTTGATCGGGCCCCCCAAATCTCAGGGGCCTTGATCGGGGGCCCCAAATTTTAGGAGCCTTGATTGGGGCCTGCAAATCTCTGGGGTCTTGAGTGGGCCTCTCAAGCCTCCTGGGACTTGTGGGGCCCCGCTCAAGGCCCCTGGGTTGCTGGGCGTGGTTGGTGGGAGCGGGGCGATGGGTTTGAGTGGGGGCGAGGTTAACAGGGGGCCCAGGCACTTTAGCTGTAGGGGGCCCTGAACTTTCTGATGGCGGCCCTGAAATTAGTTAATGACCAGAACATTTTTTAGTTTTTGCCTCCTTGCGTTTCAACAGTTGTAACTTTTTTATTTTTTCAATGATGCAGTTGTATGAGGCCTCATTTTATTCGAGACAAGTTGTACTTTATGGGGGAATAGTTTAAGTTCACTTATAACTAACTGCAGTATTTTTTTTTATTTTTTTTTTACACCATTGACATGTCACACTTAACCTGTAGAATTAATCTAACAAGTTATTATCACGATTGTGTGGATACATAATATGTTTAGGGTTTTTCTGTGTGTGTAATGTATGCACAATTATTTTTTATTAAATATTTATTTATATTTTTTTATACACTTTATATTTTTTACTTTTTTTAAAATCCCATGGAGAGAGAACTGTGTTACTTTTTTTTTTTTACACTTAGTAATGTATTAGCATTAGAGATAGACTTAGTTTGGGACGAATCGCGTTAAAAACAGCTATTTCCAGGCTGCCCAGAGCCTGCAGGGTGCTGTAGAACGTTGCGCCATGCTTAAATATGCAGAGGGAGCTTGGTTTGGTCTTCATACAATGTTGTGTTTTAGTATGACACACATACGACTGCCGCCGCTCTTAGAATCGCTTCACTATAAAATTCCCTGGGCACTTAAGAGGGCAAAACTGACCAAAAAACTGAAGCGGGAATGTAGCCTGATAAAGTCATGGCAGCGACAGCTGGAAAAAAAACAAGCTGAGGGCTAAGATCCTACCATAGAGTCAAAGAACACAATAGTAGGTTACTGGAGCCACCACAGATCGCAGCACAATAAGGGGACGATGGCAATACCCACGCCAGGGAGCGGAATCTAAGTAGGCCCGGTGTTCATCAAAGCCCGCCGCAAGGTAAGTTGGGCTTGCTGTGACAGGAGTCCTACCAGGTTGTTACCCCTAACGGACTTGCTTGTGGTGGCAGCCGAGGTGTAGCGAGGTACAAAATCGTAAGGCAACTCGGAGTCGGGCAGAAGCGTAAGGTCAGGACAGCCGGCAAGGATCGTGGTCAAGGGACGGAGGCAAGAGGTACGGTACACGGATATGACAGATGAGGCTCAAGGAGGAGGCGGAGGTGGTTTTTCCTGTCTGTAATTTGGACATACGATTCACATTCTTCAAACTGAAGAAGCTCATCCAAAGCCAGTTTTGCAGCATTTTCTTTTGCTTCACTATTCCAGTTTTGTACTAGATTCCATCACTAATGGCACCCAATGCAAAATAAGCACCATCGTTCGCTGAGGCAAGCCAGGTGTAGAACTGCGTGACACCGCTGTGCCCTACACATGTCTTATGATGGAGCAGTACTTGTGGAGGCTGAGATGGTGATGGTGGTGGAGGAGGTGGACATTGGCGCAGGAGCCGCAGTTTGACAACGTGGAGGAGAAAGCGGCGTCTCCTGTCCAAGTTGTTGGTGTGCCTGGGCAGGAAGCACATTCACCCAATGGGCCGTAAAGGACATATACTGGCCCTGACCGTAGTTACAGCTCCAGACGTCCGCGCTGCCGTGCACCTTGAAACAAACGAATAGACTCAAGGACTGGCCCACCTTCTGTTCTACATATGTGTGAAGGGCTGGTACTGCCTTTTTGGAAAAGAAATTACGGCTTTGAACTCTCCATCTCGGATCGGCACAAGCCATTAGTTCTCTGAACGGTGCAGATTACAACTTTTGGAAAGGGAGTACTTGAAGTACCAACAAATTTGACAGGAACACGTTCAGCTTATGCACCTTAGGATGGTTGGACGCATACTGTTGTCTCTTTGCAATCGCCTCCTTGAACGACTGCTGACGCCATGAGTAGAGAGGAGCAGGAGCATCTGGTCCAGGAGATGATGGCAAAGAGAAACCGCTCCCTTCTGCAGAGGTGGTGGAGCCTTGACTGGCTGCAATGGCATGCATGCCACTAGGCGCTGCTGTTGCTGTTGCTGCAGTGGCAGGATGGACCACCACATCTGAGCCACGTATCTCCCAGGCCACCGGATGGTGACGCTGCATGTGTTGGCGCAGGGCCGTGGTGCCAACGTTAGCTCCCTGGCCACGCTTCACTTTCTGCCCACAGATTCTACATATATCAATATTCGGCTCCTGCGGTGTCTTAGCAAAGAACTGCCACACTGCCGAGTAGCTGATTTTACCGCCAATGCTCTGCACTGAGTGACTACTACCGAAGCTGCCTCGCTGAGCCCCTGTGCCGATACTTTCTTGGACCTGTGAAGCGGGTTTTCTACCCGTGGCCGCTTGGCTCCCGACCTCACACTGCTGCTACCCTGCTGACTCACGACCACACTACCCACTTCCTTGCTGCGCCGCTGCCTGACACGCAAGCTGACGCCCTCTTCTCCTGAAGATGATGAAGCCCTTGCTTCACCCGTCTCCCAAGTGCGGTCGGCTGCATCATTGATTATTGTTGGATCTTCACTGCTGTCCTCCTCAACGGTCTTGGTATGCAGAGGCTGACCCCTCACAACATGACCTCCCATGCCACTCTCCACATCTATACTTTGCCGCCTACTGCAAGAAGCAGGGGATGTCAGCCCCACTTCTTCGCTGCCAAGTAGCTGCTGACTGTCCTCAAATTGTTCATTCTCGCTGTATAGTGGCGCTGAGCCCAGACCACATAGTAGATCTTTGTCTGAGGGAACCGGATGGGACAGAAGTGGGTTGAGGAAAGGTGAGGGCCGCTGACCCGCTCCCGGGCCATGCCAACTAAGGGTTGTGTCTGACGTTCCCACCGACTCTTGGCTGGGGTTGTCAGATGTCATCTGGGAGGAAGTGGATGACCTAGTCAACCAATCAAGAACCATTGGGTTTCTGGTCAACACACGTCCGCTAGATGACACCGGCAGTTCTGGCCTCACCGAGTGACCCCTGCTGAGACCTCCCCTTGCTGTGCTGCGACCTGGGCCTGCTCCAGGAATGTTTGTGCCACTGCCACTCGCATGTGAAGAGCCTGCCACCTCTCTGTCTGACATACTGTTTGTTCAAAAATTTACAGACTCTCTTTAATGAATATATCTGTATATGATAAATACACACCCTGTATTTGACTCCAAATGAACCCACTAACAGGCTTGGGTAACCCTTGGATATAAATTACGCTACCGAAATCACCAGCAAAATATTTACTGGTATGTGGCTTGTAAAAATGCTGTTTCTTTTACTGAATACAAAAGCACAAACAGGCTTAGACAACCCTTGGATATTCAATGTGCTCCACAACTGACCAGATGGCATTAAAATGTATATGCAGCTGAATTGGATGAACAGTGGACTTCAATTACAATACCCCACAAACTGAATCAAAATTAGAACGGAAGAGGAGCAGTCTCTGATAAAAGCAGTGACACCCCCCAAAAATCAAATAAAAAAATCAACAAATTTCTTTTGTGTGAGATCTCAGCTACAGGAGCTGCAGCAGCTGCAGTACGGCACAGAGAGAGTGTGAACTGCCAGTGTCGCGTCCGGACTTACATAGTGCGGTGACGTCACAGAATCCCACCGGTCTCTGATTGGCTTCATCTCTGCACATGTCATTGAGGGTGTTCCTTTTTTCCTCCCAGAGTTCTTTGCCCCATGTAGCGCCATGTGCTTGCGACCATTTTATCAATTAAAAACACACTTTGTTCCCGCAAATTACCCTAAACTTTGACTTTTTCGAAGTCCACTTTGTTAGAATCAATTCGCCCATCTCTAATTAGCATATTCATATATGCTAATACATTGTAATCTGTGTCAGTCTGACACAGGCAGTGATCAGGGCAGCTCACAGTCTGCCCTAATCGCTGGCTTTTTACACAGACAGCCCTGGGGCTACTCTAGGTCCCCAGGGCTGACTGTAGAGACGTTCCCCAGGCTCTGTTGGGTCACCAGGTGTTCCGATCACTCGACAGAGCAGGGAAACCCTTTGATTGCGCTGTGGTGACGATCCGCCACAATCAAAGGGTTAAAGCACCAGGGAGTGGGGCTGTGTAGTACAGCCCCGTTCCCAGCACTGCTGCGGTGCCAGGCACCACAAACTCCGATGTCTGCAGCGACGCCAAAAGATGTCGTTACAGACGAACGACCTGCACCAGCCGACATCTAAAGATGGTGGGCGGTCGTTAAGGAGTTTAAATACAGTAGCTAGACAGAGCTTGCAGTAATACTTTTGTTTCAGATAATATATGGTTAATTTCTGACTAGTTATCTAGTACTGCTGACGTTTGTGGCACGTCAGCTATAACCTCTAAGCCAGGGGTGGGCAATTAATTTTCCCATGGTGCCGCATGAGAAAGTGCGATGGTTTTGGGGGGCGGGACTAATAAAAACATAGGATGAACAGCAAAAAATGAGTTTTTGGGGGCTTATCTTTGTGGAAACTTACTGGGGGATGTATCTATATACCTCTATATATACTGATGGTACACAGTAAGGCAGGTATATACAGCTCTCCTCAGTAAGGTAGGTATGTAGATGTATGTCCCCTCAGTCTGGCAGGTATATACAGCTCCCCTCAGTCAGGTATATAGATATAGGTACCCGCAGGCAGGTATATAGATACAGCTCCCCACAGGCAGGTATATAGATAGGTACAGCTCCCCTCAGGCAGGTATATAGATAGGTACAGCTCCCCTCAGGCAGGTATCTAGTTAGTTAGGGCTCCATACAGGCAGGTATATAGTTAAAGCTTCACACAGGCAGGTATATAGCTAGCTGGGTCTCCATACAGGCAGGTATATAGTTAAAGCTCCACACAGGCAGGTATATAATTAGGGCTTCCCACAGGCAGGTATATAGTTAGGTGTGTCCCCAGGCAGGTATATAGATAGTTAGGTGTGTCCCCAGGCAAGTATATAGATAGTTAGGTGTGTCCCCAGGCAGGTATATAGATAGTTAGGTGTGTCCCCAGGCAGGTATATAGATAGTTAGGTGTGTCCCCAGGCAGGTATAGAGATAGCTAGGTGTGTCCCCAGGCAGATATATAGATAGTTAGGTGTGTCCCCAGGCAGGTATAGAGATAGCTAGGTGTGTCCCCAGGCAGGTATACCGATAGCCAGGTGTGTCCCCAGGCAGGTATAGAGATAGCCAGGTGTGTCCCCAGGCAGGTATACAGATAGCTAGGTGTGTCCCCAGGCAGGTATACAGATAGCCAGGTGTGTCCCCAGGCAGGTATAGAGATAGCCAGGTGTGTCCCCAGGCAGGTATAGAGATAGTCAAGTGTGTCCCCAGGCAGATATATAGTGAGGTGTGTCCCCAGGCAGGTATATAGATAGCTAGGTGTGTCCCCAGGCAGTTATATAGTTACGGTAGGTGTGTCCCCAGGCAGGTATATAGATAGTTAGGTGTGTCCCCAGGCAGATATATAGTGAGGTGTGTCCTCAGGCAGGTATATAGATATCTAGGTGTGTCCCCAGGCAGATATATAGGTAGGTGTGTCCCCAGGCAGGTATATAGTTAGTTAGGTGTGTCCCCAGGCAGATATATAGTGAGGTGTGTCCCCAGGCAGGTATATAGATAGCTAGGTGTGTCCCCAGGCAGATATATAGTGAGGTGTGTCCCTAGGCTTGTATATAGATAGTTAGTTGTGTCCCCAGGCAGGTATACAGATAGTTAGGTGTGTCCCCTGGCAGGTATATAGATAGTGAGGTGTGTCCCCAGGCAGATATATAGTGAGGTGTTTCCCTAGGCAGGTATATAGATAGTGAGGTGTATCCCCAGGCAGGTATATAGTTTTATGGCCAAAATTAAAAATAACAAACACTAATACTCACCTTGGCTTACCTGACTCCCGGCCAAGCGCGCTCATCTTCCATCCGAGGAGCTTCCCGGGCTGGTGGGCGTGATGACGTCATGTCGCCGGCGCCGGGACGCTCCTCCGTCAGCTCCTGGTCCCGCACAGAGTTATTACTCTGTGTGCGCCCAGGAGAGGCAGCGGCACGGTGAGCGGAGTTCACCGCGTCGCTGCCTAATTCACCAGTAATAGTAGCGCTGACGGCCCGCAGCGACCTCTCGGCACTACCCGGCCGCGGGGGGCTGTCAGCGCTACTATTAGCAGACCTGGGCATCGTACGCCGCGGGCCGCATCCGACGAGCTGGCGGGCCGGATGCGGCCCGGGGGCCGTACTTTGTCCAGTTCTGCTCTAAGCTCTGACTAGCTAACTAAAAAGATTTCAATCATGCCCCCCAACATGTTTAGCAATGAACCTGGCATCTTCAGGGGGTAAGAGCAAAAAGAAGCTTGACAAAGGGGATGGAACCAGAAACGTGGCAGACTTGTTGCTGCTATTAAAACAACTATAACTATGGCATGCACTCGTGTCTTCTGTAGAACAAATATGAACTCTGCTTATCAATTAAGACTGTTACAGGTTTATGAAATGATGAAAGCCTGGTAAGGCAACTTATTGAAGTGAATTTAACTTTATATTGTCTATCAGCACTTTATGACAATAAAAAGGATTTTGCACAAGAAAGTGAATATATGGATCCTATATTGAGATGATAAATGGTGTACTGAAGCCCTATAAGGAACTGTGAAGCAGTGTAGTTGATATGTTACATGTGAATCTGCGTCCAACTCGGCCATATGAACATATCCTTATGATAGGATATGTAAGGAACAGTAAAGTTTGCCCTACACACAAGATAGCTATGACATTCTCTGTAAACATTCACATTGAGCTTTCTTAGTGTGCATCATTTTTCAATTTGAGACAGAAACAAAGAATCAAACCTGCCCAGCCTCTGTTTCCCTTCTTGAGGACAGATGAGCTATCTACATACTCATTACCAAAGATCCTATGAAAATTGACAAAGATAACACACATCTATGATGCAGTGCCGGCTTGTGGAGTGCAGCTTGAGAGCTGTTCAGGAAAGCAGAAAAGTAAAGTAGAACAATCTAAGATAAAGTAATATAACGCAGTTACACATAGAGGCAGTGTCGGACTGGGGGGTCTGGGGCCCACAGGGGAAATGATCTTGGGGGGCCACCTACTGTTACATGAAAAATATACCGGCTTTCGGCATATTATCGGCCCATTTTACACATAATACAGGGTTGTGCCGAAAACAGAATGTATTGTGTAGTACAATATGCAAGTTATCAAATATGTCACGTCAACATATCATAGACACAGGGTAAGGAAGCTCCATCCATATCCCCCTCCACTCACATACAATATCCTCTTCCATCCACGCTACAATTATCCCCCCACCAAATCAATATCCCCTCCACCCACATACAATTATCCCCCTCCACACACATACATATCCCTCCACCACATACCATATTCCCCTTCCAGCCCACATACAATATCCCCTCCACCCACATACAGATCCTCCCTCCACCACATCAATAACCTCTCAACCCATACATATCCTCACCACATACCTGTCCCCGGCACACATTACTATATCCCCCTCCACCCACATACAATATCCCCTCCACCCACATACAATATCCCCTCCACCCACATACAATATCTCCCTCCACATACAATATCCCCTCCACCCACATTAATATCCCCCCCCACCCACTACAATATCCCCTCCACCCACATACAATATCTCCTCCACCCACATACAATATCCCCCTCCACCACCCCACATACAATATCCCCTCCACCGACCCATACAATAATAACCCCCTCCACCCACATTACACTATTCCCCGTTCACCCACATTACAATATCCCCCCTCCCCACCCACATACAATATCTCCCCTCCCACCCACATACAATATCCCCCTCCACCCACATACAATTTCCACCACATACACTATCCCCTCCACCCACATACAATATCCCCCCACCCCACATACAATATCCCCCCCCCACATACCAATATCCCCTCCACCCACATACAATATCCCACCCACCACCCACATACAATCTCTCCCTCCCACACACATACAATATCCCCTCCACCCACATAACAATTATCCCCCTCACCCACTTACAATATCTCCTCATCCCACATACAATTTCTGCTCCCTCCACCCACATCAATATCCCCCTCCACCCACATACAATATCCCCTCCCCCCTCCCCCTATCCGCCATATAGAGACCACATAGAGGTCAGACACCAGCTCAGTATAACTACAACACGCAATATGGAGGACAACATAGAGGTCAGGAACCGTCAGGTATAACTACAAACATACAATTATAGAGACCACATAGAGGTCAGACACCAGGCTCAGGTATTACTACAACACACCCATTTTTTTTTATTTTTTTTTTAGGGGAAAAGCCACTTAGAGGTCGACACCAGCTCAGGTATAACCTACAAACACCGCCAATAGAGAGCTCATAGAGGTCAGACACAGTCACGTATAATACCTTCAACACCGCCATATAGAGACCAACAAGAGGTCAGACACCAGCTCAGGTATACCCTACAACAACGCCCATTATAGCGACCACATAAGGACAGACACAGCTCATGTATAACCTACAACACCGCCATATAGAGACCGCATTGAGGTCCAGACACCAGCCTCAGGTATAACCTACAAACACCGCATTATAGAGGACCACATAGAGGTAGACACCCAGCTTCAGGTATAAACATCATCAACGCCATATAGGAGCACACATAGCGGTCAGACACAGACTCAGGTATAACCTACAACACCGGCCATATAGAGACCACATAGAGGTCAGACACCAGCTCAGTATAACCTAACAACACTTGCTATATAGAGGCACATAGAGGTCGGCACCAGCTCAGGTATAGTACACACTGCATATAGAGACCATAGAGTAAGGACACCAGCTCATAGGTATATCTACACACCGCCATATAGAGACCACATAGAGGTCAGGAAACCAGCTAGGTATAACTGACAACACTGCTATAATAGAGGCCACATAGAGGTCAGACACCAGCTCAGGTATAACCTACACCACTGCCATATAGAGACACATAGAGGTCAGACACCCAGATCAGGTATAACCTACAACACCGCCATATAGGAGACCACATAGAGGTCAGACTCCAGCTGCAGGTCAATCACATTACAGTGAATACAGACTGATCCAATAATAGAAGTAAATCAGGGACTCACGAGTTATCATATCTTATGAGTCGTTATCTTCTCTTTAGTCGTTCTTATTCCCTTTTCTTATGCATCAGTTCCGAACCATAATGGATGACTTGTCCGGCCAAGTCATCTCTGCAGAAATTACACACAAAACATATTCTTAGTATCCCCAAATTTTCCGCACCTCTTTGTATCTATTCGCACCTCTGTACATACTTCCAGGGGTGGCCGAGAGCGTGTTCAAGCCATAACTTAGAGGCCTAGGATCCTAGGGTTGGAGGGTGGGGATGTGGACTAAACCTCTGGAAGATAATGCTACAACTTGGGTTGCGGTCCTCTCAATTATATTTCCAGGTAGGTTGACAAGACCCTATGGTAGGTAGGCAAAATAGACAAGGCCAGTTTTGGTGGTGGTTTTCTCCAGTTAAGGTAAGTGTTTGGTAGTTAGGGTCCCTTTATATAGGCGCAAGCTGTAGTTAGTGGACCCCCTTTAGGTAGTTATACAGGCAGTTAGGGGGGGGCTTCCCATGAAGTAGTATACAGGCAGTTAAGGTCTCTTAGGTAGTTCGCAGGCAGTTAGGGATCTCCTTTAGGTAGTATACAGTTAGTTGGGGCCTCCTGTAGTAGTGTGCAGGGAAGACAGGGCCCCCCCTTTAGCTACTGTGTAGGTATTCAGGCGCATTTAAGTATTTAGGTAGCCATGGGCCCCCTTTGTAGTCAGGCCCACCCTGTTAGGTATTCAAAGCGTCGCTTTAGGTAGCCAGGTGCCCATTGTAGTCAGGGCCCCCTGTAGGTAGGCAGGGGACCCCCTGGTAGTCAGGGCCCCCTTTAGGTAGCCAGGGCCCCAGTTGTAGTCAGGGCCCCCCTTTGTAGTCAGGGTCCCCCTTGTAGTCAGGGACCCCTTTGTAGTCAGGGCCCCCTTTGTAGTCAGGGCCCCCTTTGTAGTCAGGGGCCCCTTTGTAGTCAGGGGCCCCCTTTGTAGCCAGGGCCCCCTGTAGGTAGCCAGGGACCCCTTGTAGTCAGGGCCCCTTTTGTAGCCAGGGCCCCCCTTTGTAGCCAGGGACCCCCTTTGTAGCCAGGGACCCCCTTTGTAGCCAGGGCCCCTTTTGTAGCCAGTGACCCCCTTGTAGTCAGGGACCCCCCTTGTAGTCAGGGACCCCCCTTGTAGCCAGGGAACCCCCTTGTAGTCAGGGCCCCTCCTTGTAGCCAGGCCCCCCCCCTTGTAGCCAGGGACCCCCTGTTGTCAGGGCCCCACTTTTGTAGCATGGACCCCTTGTAGTCAGGCCCCCCCTTGTAGCCAGGGAACCCCTTGTTGCCAGGACTCCCTTTATGTCAGGGACCCCCCTTTTATTCAGGTCCCCCTTGTAGTCAGGGACCCCCCTTTATAGCCAGGGACACCCCTTTTATAGCCAGGGACACCCCTTTATTGTCAGGGCCCCCCCTGTAGCCAGGGCCCCCTTGTAGTCAGGTCCCCCATTGTAGCCGGGCCCCCTTGTTGTCAGGTACCCCCTTGTAGGTCAGGTCCCCCTTGTTGACTGGACCCCTTTGTAGCCTGGGCCCTCTGGTAAATCAGGACACCTTGTAGCCTGGGACCCTTGTAGCCAGGGGCCGCTTGGTTTGCCAGGGACCACGTGTAGTCAGGGACCCTTTAGTCAGGCCCACGTGTGAGCCAGGGTCACCTTGTAGCCAGGGACCCCCGTAGTTCAGGACCCCCTTTGTAGCAGGGGACCCTTGTTGCCAGGACCCCCTTTTTGCAGGGGACCCCTTGTAGCCAGAGACCCTTGGTTGCCCAGGACCCCGTGTAGTCAGGGCCCCCTTGTAAGCCAGGGACTACCTGTAGCCTAGGGTGGACCCCTTTGTAGCCAGGGGAACCCCCTGTAGCCAGGAAAAACCCCCCCCCCTTTTTTTTTTTTTTTTAAAAAAAGGTGTCAGGGCCCCCCCTTTGTAGCCAGGGGACCCGTTTTTAGTCCGCCCCCCCCCCTTGTAGCAGGACCACCTTTAGTCAGGGCCCCCCTTTGTAGCCAGGGCCCCCTTGTAGCAGGGTCCACCTTCTGTCCGGGCCCCCTTGTATAGCCAGGGCGCCCCCCCTTGTAGCCAGGGGAACCATCCTTTAGCAAGGGCCCCCCTTGTAGCCAAAGGGCCCCACCCCCTTGTAGCCAGGCCCGCCCACCTTGTAGCCAGGGACCCCCTTGTTAGCCCGGGCCCCCCTTTATAGCCAGGGACCTCCACCTTTATAGTCAGGGGGACCCCCTTTTTGTCATGGCCCCCCTTGTAAGCCAGGGCCCTCCCTTGTAGCCAGGGCCCCCCCTTGTATGCCAGGTCCCCCCCTTGTAGCCAGGGCCCCCCTGTAGCCAGGGCGCCCCCCCCCCCTTGTCGCCAGGCCCCTTTTGTCAGGGCCCCCTTGTAGCCAGGGACCCCCCTTGTAGCCCACTTACCTGGCTTGGGCTCCTGCTCCGGCTGCCGGCTCCGTACTGCCGCCCTGCATAGGCGGCGCGGTGAAGTGACGTCACCGCGCCGCCTACGTCTGCAGTAGGGCCGGCGCCCGGCAGGCTGAAGGCCTGATGCGTTCAGCCTGCCGGGGAGATCAGCGGAGTGCAGCGCTAGTGGAGCTGTGCTCCGCTGACACCGCGCAGCACCGGGAGTTGGGGACATCAGTCCCCAACACCTGGGCCGGTCTCTGGGCGCTAGGGACGCGGGTCCCGGGCTTCCAGTGACCGGATGCGCGGCCGGGCCCCGGGGAGCGACGGCACTGCCTCCGGGGCCCACAGGGGCTCGGGGGGGCCCACCGGGGGATTCCCCGGTCCCCCGGCGGCCCAGTCCGAGCCTGCATAGAGGACTCCACTGGGAGAAAAACAGGAGGTGTAGAATTGACTCTTATGTTCCTATAGAGGTACTGACTTGGCAACTGTGATGAAACTGACTCTGCAAGTAGTCAGCTCAGTAGTTTCTTGCTCCGAAATGCGTCGGTCCCATGCGATTTTCTCTAAACATGCTTATACACTTTTAATATGAATCTTTGAATAAACTTCGGAACCTTTTTATATTTACGAGGCGTTCACGCTGGACTTCCTTTCTTGCTCTATATGTTGCATGGACTAAGTGCTTTCTGTCCATCCGGGCGTCAACCATCGGCATCAGGGCCGGACTGGGAATAAAAATCAGCCCTGGCACTAAGCCCCCAGCAGCCCACATACAATATCCGCTTAAAAAATTCCCATTGTTCACTACACTATAAAGCTGCTTTCACACGGAGAGTTTTTGGTGCATTTTGTGCAGAAAGGCAAAGCAGTTAATGCTGAACATTTCTGCACAAAATAAATAAACACATCAAAAAATGCACCAAAACCGCTCCGTGTGAGAGCCCCCTACACACAAGTAAAAAAGAAACAGTGGTGCAAGAAAACCCTGATTCAACATAGAAGTAAAATGACCCCTGGCAGCAGGGACTCACCGGAGACGTCATCTCTGATGGGAAGTTGTTTTCTTCTCCTTTTTTTTCTCTCTTCTGGCAAAAAACCTCCATGGCGTCTTCCTTTTTGTTTCTCCTTTTTCTTTTCTGCCCAGTACAGCATGCAGTTTTCCTTTCTGTGGTCACTACTGTCCTGTAGATTTACAACAAATACATCTTGACTCCTTCCTCTTCTAGCACTTTCTATCAATTCCCCAAACAGCGTATGTTAGAACCCTAAAAATTAGAAATTAAAAAAATGACAGATAAGGGGCAGGCAAGTGACAGTATGCAGGCAGGCAGGGCCAGTATACAGGCAGACAGGGCCACTTATAGGCAGAAGGGACAGGACAGGGACAGTATTAGGCAGGCAGGACATTTTGTATAAGGTAGGCAGGGCTATTAAAGGCGCGTATAAGGTAGGCGTGATTTATAGGCAGCCAGGGCAGGGGATAGGCAGCCAGGGAGGGTATAGGCAGCCAGGGCAGGGTATCATATAGCCAGGCAGGGTATAGATAGCCACGGCAGGCATCATATAGCCAGGGCCAGGGGTATAGGTAGCCAGGGCAGGGAATCATATGCCAGGGCAGGCTTTATATAGGTGCCAGGGCAGGGTTTTTCAAAAAAGCCAGCCAGGCAGGGATCATATAGCCAGGGCAGGCATCTATTGGTAGCCAGGGCAGGGCTTATATAGGTAGCAGGGCAGGGCTGTATATAGGTAGCCCGGCAGGGGCTGTATATAGGTAGCCAGGGCAGGGGTTTATATAGGTAGCCCGGGCAGGGTTTATATAGGTAGCCAGGGCAGGGCTTTATATAGGTAGCCAGGGCAGGGCTTTATATAGGTAGCCAGGGCAGGGCTGTATATAGGTAGCCAGGGCAGGGCTTTATATAGGTAGCCAGGCAGGGCTGTATATAGCCAGGCAGGCTGTATATAGGCAGCCAGGGCAGGGCTTTATATAGGTAGCCAGGGCAGGGCTTTATGTAGGTAGCCAGGGCAGGGCTTTATATAGGTAGCCAGGGCAGGGCATTATATAGGTAGCCAGGGCAGGGAATTATATAGGTAGCCAGGGCAGGGCTTTATATAGGTAGCCAGGGCAGGGCTGTATATAGGTAGCCAGGGCAGGGCTGTATATAGCCAGGGCAGGGCTGTATATAGGTAGCCAGGGCAGGGCTGTATATAGCCAGGGCAGGGCTGTATATAGGAAGCCAGGGCAGAGCCCAATTATGGGCAGCCAGGGACAAGTAAAAATTTTAAAAAAAAAAGTAATATCACCAGGACCCCGGCTGCCCCCTTTCCTCTTCACTCTGGAGCCGGTGCCGCTCACTGCAGAGGCGGGGCCGCGGACAGGCGCGCGATGACGTCATCGCATCGCGCGCCTGCCCGCGGCCTCCTGGGAGCTGAGCAGACGGGATCAGTAGATCCCAGATGCTCAGCCTCGGCTGCTGCTTGCACCGCGCGGTGCAGGCGGCGGCTGTGATGGCTGCATGGCTGGGTCAGTGACCCGGCCGTGCAGCCATGTGGCGAGGGGGGCTTGTCGGCCCCCTGTCACAGGGGTCCGGTCGCTGATGCGACCATTGCGGCCCCTGTAGCGCGCCACAGACCGGTGCCGGCACTCGGGGCCCGCCGGGGGGGAACACCGTCCTCCTCGGCGGGCGATCCGAGCCGGCCCTGCGGCCCGGACGCCAGCGGCCCGCCGGGCAAATGCCCGGTTTGCCCTATGGTCAGTCCGGGCCTGATCGGCATCTACGACCAGGTGAGCTGACTACCCTATACTCTGTTTGTATTGCTGCTCCCAAAGATACTTAGCCCCGTTTTTTGTTATATTGCCTGTAAGGTGTTTTCACAATTACGAGTCTCCTATAATTGGATACGGCAACGGTGTGTATTCTTTCAACTATTCTTATACCTGTTGCTATTTGATTAACTCCCATTGTTTTTTTATGTTATTATGGCTGAGGATTCTATGGACACTTCAACTGTGTTACCTGCTAGACGCCAAAGAGCTGCTTGTCTGTTTTCCAGGATGGAACCACATGATGACACAGACTCTATGGATTTAAATATGAACATGAAAAAACTTGAATGTTTTATGACTAAAGAGTTGAAATTATGGTGGGACCAAACCACTTTGGAATCATATATAGAGCAAAACATGATTCCTCGAGGCCTGTGTCTCAGGAAATTTCCAACTAATGTGTCGGATAAAGAGTTTATGGATAAGTGGGATGGCATCCTGAGTGATTGTTCATTGAAAGTAATGAAACTCCTTATCGAACATGAAGAAAAAATGCGGAGCAACATTAATGCTGAAATATTAGAATTGAAAGAATTATTGAAACCAAAAGAGCTGTCTTCATCCTATAAAGAAGCATATGATAAGATCTTGTCGAATCTAAAAAAACTTGAAGACAATATAGTGACCTATAAAAGCAAGAAATTTGCGATACTAATGATTACGACAATGACAGAGTATATGTGTGGAATCCTTATAATAGACGACTTAAATCTATATTGAAGTCGCCATATCGGGGTCAGTCTCACCTTGGTCAGAATAAGGTCTTATTCCCAAATCTGGATACGTCTGAAGATATGAGGATGTATGTCACATCAGATGAAGCCTCCGACGGCTCGGGGATAGAACAAGCGGAACAGGAACATGACAATACCAAACAAAGAGGCAGACAAGCCCCAATCTCTGGTTCTGCAAAAAACGCAGGAGCAGTGGCGGTAGGAAGCACAAGAACAAAACGTCAAGTGAAAGCACGGAACTATCGATATTAGACCATCCTGTGATTAATATCTCAAGCTATATTGTGACAGAAGCACAACTAAAAGTGCTGTCCAAAGGATTAGGTTTTGTACCTACAAAAAAATTTGACTTATTTAAAACCATTTTGGACGTTAACTATTTTTCCAGGTCCCTCACATTAAAAAATCATTTCTCACAAATGGACAGTGTGACTACTGCAGCATCTAATTTTGGTGGTGCAATCGCTAATGTGAATAATGTTGAATTTATGTCTTTTTCTGAAAATACTTGTCTAACTGAACTGAGATCTCTAGGCGGTGAAAGTAATATGGGATATCAAACTACTTGCCCGAATCCTATGGTTAAAAACAAGGAATTCTATCCCTTTCAATCGAGACCGAGAGGTTTGGATCTTTTTCAAGATCTAATTGAACAAGAGCTGATGCAATTACATAGAAAGGTAACTGAGACCCCCATTAGGAAAAATCTCTCCAAACAAGACTATAACGCATTATCCGAGCTCCGTAAAAATCCCGATTTACTTATCAGACCAGCAGACAAGGGAGGGGCCGTGGTTCTGATGAATTCCGGTCTCTATAGCACTCTAAATAAATTGATCTTGGATGATACAGCTACATATCTCCAGCTTCCTAATGATCCCACAAAGGCCTTTCAAAAAGATCTCAAACAATTATTAGATCTAGGAGTCAAAATGGGAGCAATTCCTCCAAATTATGCCGACAAATTATTTGTAGAGTACCCCGTAACACAGATTTTCCATTCATTCCCAAAAATCCACAAGGGGATTTTCCCCCCTCCCCTGCGACCCATAGTAGCAGGGATAGGGTCCTTGGGAGAACCATTGGGGGCGTGGCTAGACTCCATTCTTCAACCGTTGGTAGCATTATTGCCGGGTTCTGTTAAAGATACTGAGACTCTGGTCAATATGCTGTCAGATGTTACTTGGGATAATACTCTATCGTGGGTGTCATGTGATGTAAGTTCATTATATCCTTCTATACCTCATTATCTGGCCCTTGATGTTCTGAGATCTCATCTCATTCGTTTTAGTGACTATTCCCTAGTTTTCATTGAATTTGTGATGCTATGTGCAGAATTTTTACTTAGTCATAACTATTTTTGTTTTGATGGGATTTTCTATGTTCAACGATGTGGTGCTGCGATGGGGGCTAGATTCTCTCCTTCCTTGGCCAACATATATATGTCGGCCTGGGAGGAGAGATATCTGTTTGATCCATCTTGTCCTTTCTCTCCCCACATCAGGTGGTATGGTCGTTATATTAATGACCTGCTCGTGATGTGGGGAGGCACTCATGAACAGGCTATTGAGTTTGGCCAATATATTAATAACAACAAAATGAACCTTAGGTTCCCTTGTGACTGGTTCTTTGATAAGGTTAATTTTTTGGATGTAACCATTTTTGTGATTAACAATAAGGTCGAAATTTATCCTTATAGAAAAAACATTGCTCGTAATACTATTCTACATGCAACATCACATCATCCCTACCATGTAATTCAGGCAATTCCTTTTGGGGAAATGACGAGATTGAAGAGGAATTGCTCCAAGCCTGAAGCTCTTCCTGTCTTTGAAAAAGAAGCGCAAGATAGACTCAGCAAAAGAGGGTATCCTAAATGGTTACTGGAAAAAAGTAGCAAGAGATTATCATATATTCCAAGGGATCATCTTCTTAAAGAGAGAAGACGGGATGTCAACCAAGATAAGAATAAAATTGTATTTACCACTACATATAGTCCACAGTTCAATACTATTTGTAAAATCATTAAGAAATATCTTCCCCTCATATCAGATCAAGAGGGTAATAAGCGGTTTATTAGTGAAGATGAGGTCCAGTTTGTCTCTAGGAGAGGTCAACATTTAAGATCGATGCTGTCCCCTAGTAATTTTTCTAATCCAACATTGGCTACTCCCATTTGGCTAGTGGTCATTTAAAATGTATCGCATGTAAATATGTAACAGTTTCCAAAGAATTTCACTCCATCAGTACTGGATACAAATATGATATAACCACATACATTAATTGTAATACCCGCTTTGTGGTATACTTAATAACTTGTAATGCATGTCAGAAACAATATGTGGGATGTACCACCTGCAATTTAAAAACACGCATTCGAAGACATATATCTGATGCCAAAAAATCCCTCTCATTAGGCATGTCTATGTTCTCAAAACATTTTCACGATGTACATCAAGGAGATACCACTAGTCTTACATTCTTAGGTATAGAAAGAGTTAACAGACCTGCCCGTGGTGGCGACCATAGGAAAAAGTTACTAGCACGAGAAGCTTGGTGGATGTTTCTATTGGGCACAAGATATCCAGTTGGGTTAAACAAAAGATATGACCTCATTAGCCAATATTAGTGTATGTTTAATAGTATCGCATTGTTTATTGTTGTCTTTTTAAATTGTATTTGGTTTTATACATATTTCTTGTTTGTCCGATCATGTGATGTTTGTCACGTGTACCGGATATGGGATATATAAACCTTGGCTTTTGCACTTAATAGTATGCCATGAATAAGGAGCGTTCCTGCTCCGAAACGCATCGGTCCCATGCGATTTTCTCTAAACATGCTTATACACTTTTAATATGAATCTTTGAATAAACTTCGGAACCTTTTTATATTTAAGAACCGTTCACGCTGGACTTCCTTTCTTGCTCTAGACTCTGCAAGTACTAATAATAAGTCTTGCCTATCTTGTTATACAGATCCACTCCAAAATGTATTCAATCGACGTTCTCATAGTCTGAATCTCGTTTACAACACAAGGGAATGTCTTCTTCCAAAAACTGCAAGGTTCCATGTCAGTATAGCGGTATATTAGTCCCCACAGAAATACCAAGTCATTTGAATTTTATAGGAACATATTTTTGACCTCAAAGGAGGCCATTAGTGAAAATGAAAATTTCCCTTTTAAGAAGTTTTTCTTTGTAAGCCAGGTTGTCGAAAGACAATGCTTTCTGAACTTATTTCCTTCTCCCTGTGGATAGTTCTGTTTCCACCAGCCCTCATATCTTAATAATACAAAGGATAAATTAGTTAATAATACCTGCTACATAATATGTGTGAAATGCTTTAATATTTAACTTTAGTGGGTATTCGTTGCACATGTCCAATTGAGACCCCCTTTGTTTCCCCAACTGATGCAGAAGTTGGAACCCATTTCTTCCCACATTTGTTTCCTTCTGAGCAGCTGAAAGGATATCTACTGTAGATGCACATACAGGTCTATTGTAAAACTAATATTTGTTGTTAGGTAAAACTACATACATAAGTTACTCCTATGATTTACTTGTAATAGGCAACATTATTTTTTTGTGGTTTTTGTTACAAAGGGTTTTTATAAGCTGTTTTTCAAGTCCTAAAGAAGCCTATTGGAAAAACACCATAAAAAGTTTTTTACATTCAGAAGTTTGAAAAACACAAAAAAGACTCAAGAGCTACAAAAAAGCCACCCGAGTGCCAAAAAACCATTGTCTGTCTGTTTTTTGTTTCCCTATAGGCTCAAATCCAACATCTACCCAGAATGTTAGGCAACAAACAAGAATGCAGTGTTAGTTTTTTTTTTATACAAAAGGATTTTTCCTCACACTGTCCTCAGGCTTTGTTCTGGGTTTAGTAGACCCTTAACAGTTATAGGTTGGACTTGATGGATCTATCTCATTTTTGTACCCTCAAAATCTATATTATGTTATCGATGGTTGAGAAAATTCTGTGTAAATGGGTCTTAAAATTTTTGTGTGAGTCTCAGGCTATGTTCACACGGTGTAAGTGGGAGGACGTATTTCGCCCGCAATTCCGCCGGGTGCTCGGGAGCGGGGGGAGGGGGGGGGGGTGAGGGTGGGGGGGGAGGGGGGGAACGGCAACCTGCCGGCCCCATAGACATTCATTATTCACGGCGCGTATAAAGCCATAATAATTGACATGTCACTTCTCTCCCCGATCGCCGTATTGTGCGAGCAGGGATAGGAGACGTAATCCAGAGTTCTCTATGAGAACTGTGGATTACTGTAATTATTGAGACGTATCTCACCCCGTATTTAGCGCAGTACGCCACGAAATACGGGGTGAGATACATCTCAATATTTGCTGTGTGAACATAGCCTTACTCTAAAAAGGTTTATCCTTTCCTGATATTTAAATTGTCACCCATCTACAAAAGCCAGCACAAGGGAGATGACAGCTGTAACTGAAAGAGTTCTTAATTATTCTGGATATACAACACATTCAATGCTACAGATGGTGGGCTCACCATTGTAACTTCTGGATGATATTCTGCTGTGTTATGTTGGCCACAAGGTTCATGGGCCTTGATGGAAACCTCCAGAATTACAGTATAACTCATTCTTCAAAATCTGCTAGAATCTGTATAGGACCCTTTGCTAAGCTTGCCAATGGTGTCATCATTAAGATGGCCGTGGACACAAGGGCTGTATTGTTTATCCTGTGTAAAAAATATTGGATCTGCTGAGGAATTGATTCTTAGAGAGAGCAAATGTTACTCAAACAAAGGTTGGCACTGACCAAAAAACTCTCTACAAACCTGTCATGATTGCACCTGGCAGATCATCTGCATCTGACTTTGGTCGCCGGCCACAGCCGCTACGACCAAAGCTGCGGTTTCGGCCATGATACCTTTCCCAGTATGAACTCTGTCTTCTAGCTCAATATGCTTAATTAATTCCTGGCCAACGCCCGTGACCAGGAATCTTCCAGCACTTGTTGGATTAGCCTATTCCTTTTTTGATGGACATTTCTATTCACTTACCTTGATCTGTTCTACCTTCTCCTGTTCCCTATATAAGGACTCAGCTTCCTGTCTTCCTTGCCTGTTTCACCTCTGCCTATAGTTTGCCTGTTTACTGCTTGGATTCTTCTGTGTTTATTTTTTACCTTGGCTTGGACACCTGTATCTCCTCTGATACCTGATTCTGTACTGTGTTACCGTTTGTTGCTGACCTTTCCTGTCTGACTCTCCCTGTTTGTTCTATGTTTGTTTGTCTGCGTCTTGTGTCTCACTTTGCTCAGGGTAGTGCTCAGTCTTCTGGTTGGGGCTAACCTAGTAAGGAATAGGGTACCTCAAGAGGCAGAGACAGGGGTTGGGACCAGCATCAGGGCCTCACTCTGTCTGTGTCTTCTCATGTGCCCCTGACTGTCCCTAACAAAACCCATATATGGCAGACCTCTTGTGGGTAGAGATGTCCAGGACCTTATGTAGCGCCTCCCAACTGTGTATAATCATCAGGTTAATATATTGTTTACAGACATGTCAATGGAAAAATTGAAGGGTTGTGTATTTTAGTGTTGATATTATTCTGATTATTTGTGTTATTTTGTTGCCTTGTAGCCTTAAGTGAACCTACAAGTATGAATAGCTAGATATCTTGGTAGCCCCCACTTAAACGTAATATTTAAATAGGGCTTAATCATATTACCTGTTTCGCTAAGTGGCATTTCTATGTAACCAAACCTTCAAGGGCAAATATTTTTCTCTTTTCTGAGTGAGAAAGTAACTGAGCTAATACATTAATTGCTCATGCAAGTGTTTTCATAGATAAATACTAATCTTTTGTGTTTGTTCATGAGTTTTGGGGATAATAGCTATAATATAAAGTAGCATGACCCCACTTGAACGCAGAAAAAAGGAAAGCTGGTTATATTTTAATGCAAATGTTACCTTTTGTCAATGGATAGTCTGAAAAGAAAGGGTTTCCATGGCAACATTTGCAAACTAGTAAGTTTTTTATCATAGATTTGGTGTGCGGAGGATGTTGGAAAGCAGAATTTGAAGGGTAGAGTTCCTTTTTTGATGTCAGCTGTTTTTGGTTTTGTTTTGAAGACACAGCATTATTCCAGGCTCAATTTAGAATATATTAGCTAGATTTCAATTTGTTTTGCTTAGGGAACAAATCCAAGGAAAGTGTCATTACAGGAAATGGAAATAACCATTATGTAAATGTTTTTTTAATGCTTATTTAAAACTTGCTACCTTAGAGAGATTCACTCGGTTTTACTCATGTTAAATTGGCATAGAATCTTTCCTCAGAATATGGTTATTTACATTTTTTTAGAATATTTATGAAGTGTTTAATGCTCAGTATTAATCTTCCTTCATACAGTATAATTAGATTGATTACATAACATCTATACCATCAATATCGCTGTAGCCTGAATGGGTAAATACATTTTCAGGGCTTGAGTCATTGAGAGATGTAGTCACACTGGACTAGATGTTACCTACCACTGTGTGGTTTTCATGCCACTCCAGGGTAATTTGAGCCAAGGTCCAGGGAAAAATTTTTACTGCCGAACTACGGATAACACTGTCTTAACATGTAGGATTTTTAAAACATGTTAACATATTTTCAGACTGACTGGGAATTATATGAATGTGATGAACTGGGTATTTTTAAGGTGATTAAAAGGTGGCAGAGATGTGGTGGTATTGTTACGGTTTTCCCATGCAATCTATTTTAAGCAAGTCTTTTTAAAATTGTTATTTTATCAAAGTGACAACTGTAGTTGTGGTAAAGTTCAGCAAAAATCATTTTGTCATGGAGTGTGCAATTATAGTGTGGCTCTATGTATGTGTGAATATACACTATGGCCTTCATTTTATTTAGAACACCACTTTTTTGTATAAGATTTTCAAATCCCTATTTATGCGGGTTTTTCCTGCCCCCTAAAACATTTCCTTCTGAATGCCCTCATGCACTCGGCCTAACAAGTCCTCCTATCACAGTACACAGGACACCGAGTGTCTCCATAAACATTGCAAGAGAGAGCACCCATAAAGCATGTCTCTTTAAAGAGTGCCTGCCAGGTGCTTCCTTAAACAGTGTCTTCTGGGTTTTCTTTAATCCCTCATGCCTACCACATACTCCATACCAAGTGCCTTCCAGACTATCTTAAATAGTGCAAACCTGAGGCCCTTCTAGACAGTCTCTGATAGATGCCCTCATACACAGTGCCTGCTAGGCTCTCTCTTAATCAGTGCTTGTCAGGTACCCTGACATGGGGTATCTGCCAGATGACCCATACTCAGGGCATGTCAGATATTTTGTTTAGCAATATTCCTTTCCTTGTTATGAGGTATCTGCCACATGTCTTTGTACACAGTGGCCCAATATCCACACTATCTGCCTGGTGACCCTATGATTAGTGTCTGCCAGAGAGTAATCTCATAAATAATTTCAGCCATAGAATAAAGCCATCCACAAGTGTCAGACAGTGCACAGTGCCCAAAGCAAAGTACTTTCTAGTGAAGTTCACAATACACAAGGTGTATTATACAGAATTCTCATGAAACAGTCCTAATCAGGGAATACCACCAGAAAAATTGCTACCGAGAAACTCATGCGGTCAGCCCCAACGGGAAAGGCCCAAATTTCCCTATGACAGTACCTGCTAAAGATTGCCCCTTACTTAGTGCCTCCCAGAAAGAGCACCCCATAACCTGCCCCCCCAGATTATTTTAAAAGGGGCCCCCAAGATGCACACAATCAACAATTATGTCAACATAATTGTATACATAATAATGCCATACAGGATGGAAATCATTGTAATATACGGACTGCTAATGACAGTATACATGAAGGGCCCACAAAACATTGAGATACATGACTTGCATAAAAGCACTACTGCATTGACGTACAGTATTCAAAGAACCGTGACATGAGAAGTACATTACTCACATAGAAACAAACAGTGGTATATACCGCAAATAGAGAGTTTCCAGCGCTAGGATACTTTAAAAAAGTATATGTATGTATAAATCTCATATATGAAAAAACTGACACCTATATATTCTGTGACAGTTTATTAAAAATACAAGAGCTCTAAAATATATATATTATGACAGTAATCCTACACGTTTCTCACACCCTCTCGGTGCCGTTCATCAGGGATACAACATAACACTGGTATACTCACTTATGTAGCATTTATGGGCGCCAAGATTTGAAACCAAATGCTGCATAAGTGAGTATACCAGTGTTATGTTGTATCCCTGACGAATGGCACCGAGAGGGTGTGAGAAACGCGTAGGTTACTGTCATAATATATATATTTTAGAGCTCTTGTATTTTTAATAAACTGTCTAAAAATATATGGTTCAGTTTTTTTCATATATGAGATTTATACATATACTTTTTTAAAGTTTTTTTTTTTTTTTTAAAAAAAAGCAATTTATCCTATCGCTGGAAACCCCTCACTTCAGTTATACTGCTGTTTTTTCATGTACGACCGAGGACGAATATTTGTGCTAAGAACACTAGGAAATTTTTAGGGTGGGTCCTTGGGGTTTACTTTTATGAGTTATTCAATTTTCTACCATTATGGGAACCTTTTAAAAGGTGACCTGCCTTTAATTTTTTTTGACAACGGCAAAAAGGGGGCATTGGTTAGCTTGTCTTTTTTTTCCACAATATCCAAACGAAAATTACGGACATGGCACCCCCCAAAAAAGCAAAAACATTTTTTTCAAATTTTGCACTGTTACATTTCTTTTATACTTTATCACCCACATAATGCGCCCCTTGGGGAAATGTTTTAAAGACTTCAAACTATCAAAGTCAAATTTACCTAAATCGAGTGCTTGTTTTTTTATCCTAATTGACCAATCCTATTTTTAACTTCTTTAAGGGATTTTAGGGAGTTTTTATTTACCGGCCCAGCAACATAATGCTCCAGTTGCAGCCTTACTCCAGTCCAATGTCCTGTCCAAAGTCACTTCCAGTTACTTCACCACAGGTAAAATGTTAGGAAACGGGAAAACAATTTAGAACGGACGTCGACCAAAAATTTAACCACAAGGGAGCAAGAAATGTGGTCCAATATTCAAAAAGGGGTCAAAAAGTGTCCGGGAAACTATAGGCCAGTAAGCTTAACCTCTGTTGTAGGAAAAATGTTTTGAAGGTTTTTTTTTCCCAGAGATGCTATCCTGGAGTATCTAAAAGAAAATAAATGTAAACGCCTTTCCCAGCAGGGGTTTATGAAAATCGGTCCTGTCAGACAAATCTCATCAGCTTCAGAGAAGTCAGTGCAAACTGGATCGGGTGGGGACGGGATGTCATATATCTAGATTTTTCTAAACTTTGATAGGGTGCCCATAAAATTTTGGTAAATAAAATGAAATGCTTGGACTGGGGGAAAATTGTGCAAGGGGGTAAGAACTGGCTCACTAAAAGAAAAAAAAGGGGTAGTAAATAACGGTGCATACTCAACTGATCGCGTTACTAGTGGGGTACCAAAAGGGGTCAGTATTGGGCCCTATCCTTTTTAAACTTTTTTCTTTAAATGTTTTACACAGGAATACACAGTAAATATGATCTTTCAACATACTAAGTCTTAAAAAATCAACACAATAGAGTAATATTTATTACAAAGGGACGGGATAAGTTGGAGGCCTGGCAGGGAAAGGGGAAAAATGGGGTTTTTAACCGATAAATGCAAGTTATGCACATGGGAAGAGAAATCCATTACATGATTTACATTTAAATGGAAAAACTGGGAAAAAATTGACATGGAAAAGGGGTTGGGAATCCTGGTGGACAGAAAACATCATTGTAGCAGCCATGTCAGAGCAGCACCCAAAAGCAAATAGATAAAGGGGGTGTTTAAAGGGGGAAATAGATGCACTTTGATAGAATATTATTCTCCCATAAAAACCCTGGTTAGACCCACAAAGAAATATTGTGTAAAAAAATTTTGGCACCGGGGCACGGGAAAAAGACATTGTATACTTAACATTTACAAAGGCGGGCAACAAAAAAAATAAAAAGGAAAGGGTGACTACAGTCCCCCAAAAGATTAGAAAGGGTTTAGGGTTATTTATTTTAGAGAAAAGACGGTTTCGGGGGGGACATAATAAATAGTTTAAATACATAATACAATATAGAATCTCCCCAGATTTATTTATACCCAGGGCTGTATCTAGAACAAAAAGGGCATCCTCTACGTTTGGGAAAGAAAGTTTCTCAAAAATAGAAAGGGGATTTTTACTGTAAGAGCATGAGGGTAGGAATTCTCTGCCAAGGGCTTTTTCATGGGTAAATTAAATTTTCCGAGTTCAAAAAGGGTTTTGGATGCATTTTCTGAGCGAAATAAATAACATTAAAATATTTTAAATTTCGGAGAGGGGCAATCCAGGGAAAAACTGATCCCAGGGATTGGGTCAGGAAAAGGAATTTTTCCCTAAAAGATGAAAATTGGCCCCCCATTGGGGGTTTTTGCCTTTTTTCTTGATACACCTTTTTAACAACACTGAACCAAAAGGGCCCTTGTCTTTTTTACCAAAAAAATAAAACATAAACAAGCTAAAATCGCTTAACCCTAATTTCAGGTTACAGTTATGATTAGGGATAGTATTAAAGAAAATACTTGGATATCTCTAACCCATTGTTTTCCCAGTTTTGGCTGAAACACATGATAGTGCCACACATTGCACACAGTACAGTGTAGAAAATATATGCCAGCATTAGTCTCAATCTCTGAGGCAGGACAGGTCCTAGGAGCATAATAACATTACTATTCCCGGTCATAGGTCTCTTCAGAGACCTCTGGGGCTGTCAGATCCCTATCCCTATGCAACATGAATATAGTTCTACACCATAAAAGACAAATTTAATGTTATAATCATTACTTATAAGGTCTTATGGGATAAAACATGCAAATCACTAATTATAGGTTCTATGGTGAAATCAGATATGAAGAGAATACAACTGACAAGCAGCAGAACCTTTAAAAGCAACAATAATAACTACTGAAGGAAATTGTCAATCACTAACAGAACATAGAGTAGCCCCGACCCCCATCATACAGCTGCCATCATCAACACTAAGGGACTGAATATACACCCTATACAAATTAGCAAGCTATGCTTTCGGACATGCTCTGTGTTATTGGTTACAGACTTTAGAGAACCTTTAATTGTTCATTGGCAGGTTTCATGATATTTCAAGTTGATGAAGCACTTTAGAAGATTTGTTTCCTTACTCCTTTCACTGCTTATGAGTTAAAAACATATGAGAACCTTTCAATATTTTAGGCATTGTGCTATTTTTTGCACAGCTATGGCCATCTTTTGATAATTCAATATTCTTATCATGGTAAGAAGGTATAATATTATAATGATTTTTAATAACCTTACTAATGAAATGATTGTAGAGATAAATCCTCTGTTCACAACCTTTTGAGTCAGGGGTTTGAAATATAACCTAATAGGATCTTTCTTGGTTGATTTAATGAAGTCTAATAAAATCTTTGTCATAACGAGGCTAATGCATATCATTTCTTTAAAGATCTCATAATAGATAAGTCCCTGTAACCATTAGGAATTGTTTTAAGTAAAACTGAAGATAAGGTGTTAGTCAGGGTGCCAAATGTAAAACAAATTAGTCCTCTATTAGGACATTAGAAGATAGTAGTGTCACAAATCATTGTTCAGGACAAAGGAGGAAGTTATACTGGAGAACAAGTGGTAACATTATGGGCGACATGTATGAATTCTGGCGCTGATAGACCAGCTCTAAATTGCTTTAAAATAGTATAGACTGCACCAGAATGTATGAACCCGTTCTTCTGCAGTTCATACATACAGGCGCAGTCCAGTGCCAATACGACAACTCTGGCTCAGACAGACCATCTTTAACTTGGTCTGGCTGTTCTAACTGTTCTGCGCCAAAGTTTTTTCGTCAAAGAATCATAAATGTTTCTACTTCTTTTAATGTGGTGCGACACGCCCCCAGAACGGACCAAAATGTTGTCGCGCTAATAAGTCTCTTTGGCGCAGTACCGAGACACTTATCATGCCAAAGTTTGGAGTATGCCTGTTCATACATCGAAAGAACTGGTCTACTATAGTTTATTGAGGCCAAAATTCTGGCAGCCCCATTCAAACATGTCACCCTTTGTTTTAATCCAAGTTTATATTCATAAGTTCAGACAACTCTTACATACCTTGATGGCACATAGAAGGGTTAAGCTTTGAAGGAGATGTCCAATCTTTGAAAACAAATAAAAGCAAAAAAAAAAAAGCTAAAAATGTAATAAAATAAATAAAATAGTCTAACGTCTCCAGTTCCATGATTGGGATCTCATGATCCAGTCTTCATTTAATGGTGACCAAAATTTGACCACTGTAAGCAATCAGTTTCCCTACCCATTATATACTGGAAGGCTATATCTAGACAGCACAGGTTTTCCGTCAGATTTTTAGTGGTTTTTAGTATTTAGAAAACTGAAAATCTAATGGAGAACTTTTGACATAGACTTCAATACAAAAAACGGCCTGTAGTTTACACGAGTCTTTTTTTTCTGCTCGGTTTTCAAAGTTGGCAGTTTTAGGTTAGGTTAGAATCTGCCAAAGTCTATGGCTTTGTCTACAGTGGTTTTTAGTATTTGGAAACCTCTGAAAATCTGACAGAGAACTTTTCAAATAGACTGCCTGAAAAAACAGCCAAAAAACCACACCAAAAACCATGGCAAAAACCTCAACAAAAAACTAAAAACCACCCAAATAACTGGTCGGAAACTCAGCTGATTTGGACAAAAAAACTGACAAAATACTCAGATTCAAAGCGATCTTTAGGATCTGGTTTCCAATGAGTTTTTTGTCCTATGCTGTGTAGACTTAGCCTAATGTTGGCACGATGGCTCTTACTGCTAAGTAATGATACTTGACTGCTATGGCCACTGTTTGGCTGCAGTAGTCATGTACTGGTCACTAGTATAAAAAGACTGAGGCAACCACCAAAGTTTCTTCGTAGGATCACCATGAGATTGGAAAGTTGACTAGGTTTTTATTTTTTTATTAGGCTTTGTTTACACAGCGCTTACATGCCGGGGAAAGGGACAGTGGATGGGGTCGGGCCAGAGCATTTTAGAAGTACGTGCTTGCCGGCGCGTACGTCTAGAAACAGCAGCTGTATAGGGGTGCGCACAATACGTGCCGCTATACACCGTGTGAACATACCCTAAGGTCGACATGTATGAACGGGGCTGCGCCTGTTTTCTGGTCTACTTTGCGGCAAAAAGCTGTTGTAGCCCTGTTCTCTAAATGTGTGAACAGTCGCACTCCAAACTTTGGCGTATTCGCCGCCTGACCCGAATTTTTGTAATGATGTGGGGGCATTCTGGGGGTGTGTTGCATCACAATCATAGGATTAGACACATTTATGAATGTTTGATTTCAAAACTAGGTGCATAACTGTTAGAACAGCCAGACCAGGTTAAAGATGGTTCCTTAGCCAGACGTGTCGTATTGGCACTAGACTGCATCTGTATGTATGACCTGCAGGAGAACTGGTTCATACATTCTGGTGCATTCTACACTACCTTAAAGTGATTTAGAACTGGTCTGTCAGCGTCAATGTTCATACATGTCACCCTAAGTGTCCAAAACACCTGTAGAACACTTCCCATTGAATGCCATGTAAAATCATTGTTGTTCAGAATATATTTTGGTGCATACTGTCCTCGCCTGCAAAGAACTGACATGTCAGTTCTTTGAAGCCTTTTACGCACTGTCAATGCTTAAAGGGAATCTTTCACATAGATTATGCCCCCCTTGCTGAGGACAGAACAAGGTAGTGGCAGACATCCTGTTTCCAGCACTGTGTTCCTTATTCTGTAAGATGCTGTAGTTTTAGAGTATTTAATGCTGAAATCTTATTCATGAGCACGTGATAACCCCGCCCACCAAAGGCTATCTCCACCCACCTAACAGTTAATCACATGTTTCGACCTATTCAAAGTAATAGGTTAATCAGTTGTGAGGTGGGCGGGACATGAATTAAACAGACTCTTTTCATGACTCTTTTATGGCTGAAAACAGCCACATTTGGGCATTAAATATTTTAAAACTACAGCATCTTACAGAATAAGGGACACTGTGCTGGAAACAGCATGTCTGTCTCTAGCTTGTGCTGCCCTCAGCAAGGAGGTCATAACCTATGGGACAGGTTCTCTTGGGCAGTCCGCGTTGTTTCCTTGTTGAACTTCCGCACTTACCAGTGCAGAATTTTCAATGAGGATATAGCACGTTTTCGCCGCAGACAGTAAGGGCTTGTTCACACGGAGTTTTCACTCCGTGTTAACTACACTTTTTAGATCCATCTCTTGGACCGACAGGACGGACCCAGAGACGGATCTAAACAATTAGCAGTGAGATTATCACTGTGGGCTATGAGGAACACGCAGCGGCGTTCACATGAGAGATCGCCGCTGCGTGTCTGCATCGCGCCTGTCGGGTCTGTCTTTGAAAGAATTGATATGCAATTATTTCAAAGACGGAGCCGACAGACAGGTGGGGAACACGCAGCGGCGATCTCTCATGTGAACGCCGCTGCATGTTCCTCATAGCCCGCAGTGATAATCTCACTGCTAATTGTTTAGATCCGTCTTGGGTCCGTCCTGTCGGTCCCAGAAGGGATCTAAAAGGTATTAACACGGATTTAAAACGCGGTTTTTGAAAAGCTCTAAATGCCCCCTGGCTTTTGTAAAAAAGCCTTTTTTTTTTTTGCCCACTTGAAAATTCAATTTTCCATAAGAGTTGGGATCTGATTGTAGTAAGGGGGTCCATCATGTCAGTCCCTTCGAAAGGGGAGCACGGATCAATGGTTTACACTGTTGTTTGGAATGTGAAAGTCCGGGGTTCCATCCCCGGGGAAAAACTCTTTTAAAAGTTTGTGCACCCCCTGTTTGCTGGTTTTACCTCCGAGATCTCTGGTTTCCCCCACACTCCAAAAAAAAAAACATACTAATGTCAATCTGGAACTTAGATTGTGAGTCAAGGGGGACGTGACCATTGATAATGACAAATTGTACGCGCTGTGAAAAAAATAACACTGAAACAACACTATGCAGGTGAATATAATAAATCAATTCAACCAACAGCCTACAGAGATCTAGCACTCTAAGCATTGATAACATTTTGTATAGCAGTTATAAATGTATTTTATATATAATGTCTAATTGCTGCATAGATGCTATAGACTGCACTGTTTTAGTTAGATCTCCAAGATCTCTTGATAAGTGTCACGGACGCCACTGCGACCACTGTCCCGGGCCGCAGGCGCGTCCGTGCCCCTGCCTCAGCGAGCCCCCCCCAAAACTCGGGTTCGGGGTCCCCTCATGTTGGGCCCCCTCCGGGTTCATTACCCGGGCCGCGCTCCTGTCTTTTGTCTCCGTCCCCCGGGCCCGTGGCCCCCGCCCCTAGGGGCGCGCCGCCGGCAGTTTAAATTTTAAAAGGGGGCAGTGCCCCGGTAATTTGGGTCATTCCCAGGCATGTCCTATTTAGTGGGCCCCCTTCCTCCGGCCTTCCCCAGACCCTTTGTGTATATCCCGTTGGGTGAAAGCTTCCAAGAGTGTTCCTTTTGCCACGTGTACGACTGTCTGCCTCGTTACCGTTCGCCCCAGAGCCGCCTGTCCGCCTCCGCTTGTCTCCCTTATGACCAGACCCCGCCGTCCTGACCTCCTGCCGCCCACGTACGAGCCTCCCTCCCCGTCCTGTCCTCGCTACCCTTGGCCCGCCCCCGCAGGAACCCCTCCGGGTATGCCCTGGTGGCTCCCGCCGCACAAGACCATCCCGCTTTGCGCGGGCCTGGTAAAATCCGGGGCCCAAAATAGTTTTCCACCCCCGGTAGGGGGCTTTCGCCATCGCTGGGTGGTCCAGGGGACCACCCCTGACCTTACATAGGATCCCCCATGGATCCCGCCAAGGGTCCCGTTCCCCACAGCCTGGCGGATCTGACGACCGTTTTTCCCCGCCGTCACAGCAACTCGGCAACACGCAAAAAAAAACTTCCCCCGTTTCCCACCATGTTGCAGCAATCTCACCGCCCAGAGCAGCAACCTCCCAGCCCAGGGGTTGTTCCAGCCTCTAGGTTCCTGTGACTCGGGGGGGGGCCCAAGTTTGGGGCTGTCGCCCCCATAAAAATTTGACGGAGCCCCGAAACTCTGGGGGGGTTCATCCCCAATGCTCTATGCACTGGAGCTGATGGCTGATCGTTCTGTCTGAACGTGCGAAGGTGGCTTTCGTGGTAGCCTCCTCTGGGAAGCCTTGGCAGGGGCTACCCCCTAGGGGGGACAAAAACGACCCGTGACGGCGGATCTACAGTGTTCCTCAGGGGGTTTGCGTTTGTTCGGGAACCACCCCTGCATCCCCCGCTGGACAGCCCTCCTAAACCTACGCCGGGGGACCTGTCTGGGGAATACCGGTACAGTTTATCGGGCTCTGAACTGACTTGGGAACGAGGCCCTCTTGTGTTTTCCTTCAAGAAAGGGCTCTCCCCGAGTTAAGGACGTTTGGCCTGGACCCTCGTCTTCCCTCAGGGGACCGATTGGTTGGCGACCCTTTATCGTGTAGCTTCATTGAACGGGAGGAGGAGCTTGCAAGAGCGCCAGCGCCCAACCCCCGGGTTTCCTCGCGGGCACGGTGTTCCGGGGGCCTCCTGCGCCAAAAACCCGCCACCCCCACCGACGACCCATGCAGATTGATCGGCTGCCTCTCTGAGCAGGAGTTGGGCCCAGCTCGGAAAAGGAAAACTTGGCCTCTCTGTGGCAGCCAGAGCTTTTTCGGGGGAATTGTCCCAAGCGTCCAGCCTGGGGGGAAATCCCGCACCTAGGATCTGGGGGAGAGCATTCCTAGGTGAAACCTCCCCCCTCCCAGCCTTTGATGCCAGTGCAGGTCGTGAAAGGACGGTATCACGTTCCAATTCGGCGTTTTGGGACTCGGGCTCCCCCGGGGGTACTTTACACCAGTCCCTTTAGCAGTACGGTGTCGGTGGAAAACCCCTAGAAAAACCGCTTGTCATTACCCGTCAGCGGGAGCTGCTTACGACACCATCCATTGTACCAACCCCTGCCCCCAAAACGTGGGGGCGTGCTAAGGAAGAAACTCCTTCTATATTTGCCTCGCTCCTCGTCGGCGTTTCCCCCCTCGGACTCCCATGGCGCGATCCACCCCTACCTGGACGGGTCACTGAAGAGGTGATTCTTGGGGTCCAACTGTCGGGCGTTGTTTGGGGCCCCTTGCCCAGTGTTTCCCCTGCTTTGCGCCCCCCTTCAGGAGTCATTCCCCGGGGCTCCCCGCCCGAATTTGGGAGTACACCGATGTGTTCTCTGAGAGACAATCCGAGAGCCTGCCTCGCATCGCCCATCGTTTGCCCGATCGACTTGTTCCGGGTACCAGTCCTCCCCGGGGCCCGATCAACCCACGTCGGTCCCGAGACCCAACCTGCCCAGTAATCCCGGGAATCTCCCGGGAAAGGGGTTCATTTAAAAATCCTCGTCCCTGGCGTGGGGTTTTTTTCGTGAAAAAGAAGGAGGTACCTTGCGGAGCTAGACTACCCGGGGCTTGAACAAGTTTACGGTAAAAAAAACGTTTTCCTTGCCCCGATCACAGAACTTTTTGAACGCCCGCAGGGGGCCAAGATTTTTTCTAAGTTGGATCTGGGGGGCCTACAACTTGGTCCGAATTCGCAGGGGATGAATGGAAAAAAGGGCCCTTTAACCCAGGGGTGGGCATTTGAGTACCTGTGTGCCCTTGGACTGTGCAATGCTCCCGCCTTTTCAGGACTCTGAATGACTTTTTTCAGGGACCTCCTCCCCACCTGCGTGGGGTCTACCTTGATGACACATGGTGTTTTCTCCTGACCCCGGGCCCACCGCAGCCTGTTCATAAGTACTGAAACGTTTTCCCGGGAGAACCACCCGTTTTCCAAGGTAGGGAAGTGCCTCTTCCCTCAGACTAGCCCCCCGTTTCTGGGGTAGTCATCTTACCCAAAGGGCCCAGGATGGACCCCCGCAAAAATTTTGCCTGTTGCAGTGGGGCCCCACCCCGTTGGCTGCGGGCTATCAGGATTCTTGGCTTCTCAATGCTATGCCAGTCATCCCTACTTTTCCCACGTGGTGGCCCCGATAGTGCCCCCACCCAAAAAAACAAAACCAATCCACCAGCTGCGGTCGGGGGGGAGGTGTTTTCAAAAAACGTCCCCCTTCTCTACGGCTTTATTTCCCTTTCACGTCCGGATTCCGCGAAACCCTCCACGGAGGGGGTGCCTATCTGTGGAGTGGAGCAGTTTTACGCAAAAAAGGGGGGGCCCCCGGTAAGACTGTAAGTGGGGGCTTCTTCTCCAAAGACGTTCCATCGGGCCCGGGGGAATTACCGATTTGGGGAACGGGGGCTACTAGCAAAAAATTGGTCTGGGGAGTGGGTTTTTCTGGGAGGGGGGGCCGTTTTCCCCTCCTATTAGGGACCACAGAACCTCCTATATCTGCAGACGGGGTCAGCGAATTAAAAACCCCGCCAGGGTAGGTGGTTGCTCTTCTTCTCCCGGTTCGATTTTCAGATCCACTTCGGCCCCGCTGAGAAGAATGTGAGAGCTGACCCCCTCCCTTGCCTCCACTGGGGTGAAATACTTCTCCAGAACAATAATTCCCCCAGAACGTCTATCTCGGTGTTCAGTGGGCCTCCGGAAGGGCCCTCCGGGGACTTTTTGCGTCCTGTCTCCCCCAGACTATCTTAAAATGGGGACATTGTCATTGGTGGTGGGCTCGGGCCCCAAGAACCTTCTACCTTTTTCCCGGTTCAATTTTTGGGCCCGAGCTTGAAAAGAAATTTTCAGGACTTCGTTTTTCCCTTTTGATCCCCTGCCCGCAACAAAGGGGCCACGTCCCAAACCGCAGGCCTACTTCAGCCATTTCCATTCCCACCAACCCGGGCCAACATTTCGATGGACTTCTAAAATGCCCCCCCTCCCTCGTTGGAAACCCCCATTATTTGGGTATTACGGGTCGCTTTTCCAAAATGGCGATTTCGTCCCCTTCCAGGGGTGCCATTGCCTCCCGCCTGGGTGGTATTTTTATCCCTGTGTTGTCTGCAGGACTCCCTCAAAAAATTGTCCGGGCCGGGGAGTCCCAAATTTTTCCCAGGTTTTGGGAGCCCCCTGCAACCAAGTTTAGGTGAAGCCGACTTATCTGCCGCCTACCCCCCGCAGACGAATGGCCAGGGGGAGAGGGTCAACCAAGTTTGGGAGTTACCTTGCCATTTTTGTTCCAGCCGTCAAACGATTGGGCAATTTTGCCATGGGCGGGTTTTTCTTTTAACTCCCTTTAGTCCGAGTCCGTGGGGGGTTCCCCCTTTAAATGTGTATGGCCTGTCCCGCCCTCCTCTCCCTTTTGGGGAACCTCCTTGAGGTCCCGGCGGGGCGACTGGTTTTAAGAATGAGGGCCATTGGTCCAGACCCTTTGGGGCTTCCGGCTTCCGAGTGCATGAAGAAAACAAGTGGACAAAAGAAAATCCCCCCTCCGGTTTTCCGCGGGGAAAGGGGTGGTCCGTCTAGTATGTCCCCTAAGTGCCTTTCAAAATGGTCCCCCCTTTCCCGGGGGCCCTTTTGGGGCATCCCGCATCAACCCGGTGTCATACAAATCCGGCTCCCTCCACGATGAAAAACCCCAAATCTTTCTGCTCCTTCTGAACCTTGGTCCTTAATGTTTTTTCCCCGAAAAGGCCCTTCCTCTCCCGTTGTGGCTGATGCCCCAATGTCTTCGAGGTCAAAGAAATTCTGGGCATGAGGGAACTAGGGGAAAAAAGGGTTTTTGGGGGAATTTTAAGGGGGCCCCAAAAATGGGGCCCGGGGGGGAAAAATTTTGGCAAATTTTTCGGGCACCCCGCCCCCTTTACCTTTTGTTCTTGGCCCCCCCCTTCCTTGGCCGGCCCCCTTCGGGGTTCCTTTTGTGGTTTAAGCCCGTTTTGGGGTGGGGAAAGCTTCCAAGAGTTTGGTTTCCCCTTTTTTTTTTTTGCTTAAACCCCCAGTGTCGACTGTTGCCCCAGTCTACCGTCTACGCCCAGACCCCTGTCGACTCCTGCTTGCTACGTCTACAAACCCAAGCCGCCTGTCCTGACCTCCTGCCTGCCCGATACGACCCGGCCCGCCCTCCTGTACCTCGCTACCTTGGGCCCCCCCGCAGGCAAGCCCCCCCCAGTGTACGGACCCTTTTGGATCCCGCCGCAGCAACCATCCCCCTTTTCGGCGGGTTGGTGAATACCGGGACCCCTTAGATTCCCAAACCCCCGGGGTGGGCTTACGCCATCGCCCGCGGTGGTCCCCGCGGTCCCCCTCCAGCCGTAAAAATAGTAACAAGAACTTTCAACTTTACATTGTATGCTGTAAAAAGTTTAGTAAGCTTGGAAAGATAAATCTCCTGCCCGGGAAATTTGGACATGATTAGGTTAGATAATTTAGCAAATTGTGTGTGCAAATTGTATAGCTTTTTTTTACTTTATTTTAGTGAATTTATTTTAACTATGTTTTTTTTGGTAGCTAATGATTTTTAAATAATAAAGATAATCTAATTCTTGTAATCAAGGCTCAGTTGCCTTACGGACACTGCAGAGTTGGCAAGTCAGAAGATCATGTTGCCCTTTTCTGTTTGAAAGAATGGGGGCACACAAGCACTGTGTCCTGCATGTTTTTGTACATGGGGTATGTTGTGCTGTATAGCCAAGGTGGGCTTCCTGCAGATATAAGCTATAAGGCGTACTCTGTGCAATGGACACCCATTGTTTTAAAGACAAAGTTCAATACTATGTGATACAATTGGAAAAAGACGCAGGTCGATAAAGTTGTATCTCTTCTACTGTGTTGATTAGGAGGAAATCAAGAACCCCTATGAGGTGGGAAGCAGTTTCGTCATGATAAGGAGAGAAATTCCTTCCAGGTACCAAATATGGGAACCACAATAAATCCCCAACTCACCATCCCATCTCCTAAAATGTAATACCCATAACTTGTAATGTTAAATTTTTCAAGGTGGAAAAAAATTCTCCTTGTTGAGAATCACCAATACATTGGTCGGTGTGAGGATTTACTTGCCTTTCAGACCTCACTGACTGTTTTACACAAAGCAAAGGCTTATGGGAAAAGAGCTGAGGAACGCCATAGCGCACTCCATTGGATGTAGTTATCCTCACTTCACATGTAGCGTGCAGGAGCCTAGCAATGCGAAAAGGATTTGAGCCAAACCAGTTAAGTTCAACTGCAGACAGCTGTTTCGGGGTATTTGCCCCTCGTCAGTCCAGCATAGAACTTACTGGTTGGCTGGGTGAGAGGCCAGAGTGGTTTAGAAGCGGGAAAAATCTCTCGTTGAGGAGAGGAACCAATAAATTGGTCAGTGTGAGGACTTATTTGCCTTTCAGACCTCACTGACTGTTTTGCATAAAGCAAAGGCTTATGGGAAAAGAGCTGAGGAGATCCACAGCGCACACTATTGGATGTAGTTATCCTTAGGAGCCTAGCAATGTGAAAGGGATTTACGCTAAACTAGTTAAATTCAACTGCAGACAGCTGTTTCAGGGTATTTGCCCCTCGTCAGTGCAGCGTAGGACTTAATGGTTGGCTGGGTGAAAGAAAAAAAGTTATGCAGGACTTGGTAATTGAATCCACCATTACAATATCATGAGGTAGAGAGTTCCATGGTCTTACTGCTTTTACATAAAATATATGTTTTCCCTGCAGTGTATATATGTTGAACAAAATGGGAGTTGTATTCATTTAATTATTGAAGTAATTGATTATAAGAGTAGTAAATCGCCATGTTCAAAAACACCTCAGACCAAAACATGAAAATCCCCAATATCTTCATCTCATGGGTAGAAATAGTCAGGGTTGTTATTTCCCTTTTTGTTTGCAAAAGACATTTTTTTGTTAAGTGTTTCTTGCATGACTTAGCCCCGATTTTTGTTTTTCACGGGTTTTTTTGCTTCTCCGTACCCCCTTGGGCTAATTGTCAATTTGAAAGTCTATCATCCAGGGTGCGGATTACATTTGTATTTTTCATTTGAAGATGAGACCATTTATCCTTTTTTTTAAGCCCCCTTCTTTAATGCTTTGGAATTGTTTAATTATTTAAATTTCCCCCCCCAAAAAGCATCTTTAAAAAAAAAATTTTTTTTATAATAAGAAATTACAGCAATTGCCTAAAGGATTTCAAACAAATTATGCAATGAAATTGAACAAATGCTTTTATTCCATTTAATGAAAAATATAGTTTGGCTATTAGATAATAACATTTCTGTACATAAATAATATTGAATCTAAGAAATTTCCTTCTTAGTCTGTGCTGCCTGTGTATTAAATTTTGGGGGCCAATTTCATTTTTGATGAGGGTTAGTCTGAATCTTTTTTCACGCTGCTATCAAACAAAAGCCTGCGACACAATTGGCAGCAGCTTCCTTCCTTTTGTCTTCTTTTCTTCTTGTAACTCTTAGTTTCGGAAAGACACTTTTCCATTATCATGGATTTCATGGAAGAACAAGAACATATGCTGTGTTATTTGGGGGGCTGTTATTTACCATTTTGGGTTTTTGGTTCGGGATGCTGACAAGTGTTGTCTAGGAACATGCTGGGGGAAAGCCCAGTTCTGGGCATCTGGGATCCATCTGGCTGCAGCAAATAAGGAGAAAAAGTACCTAAATAAATCAAGTTTACAACACTACAAGCAGCATAGAGAATATGTACTGTAAATTAACTGAAAGCAGAATATAAAGTTATCCCCATCAGTAGAAGTGGAGACAATGGGAGCTTGGGGGCATGTAGTGTTGCTTGATTTGGACCCTGTTCGGTTCCAAACTGGTTCTTTTCTCTATTCAAAAACACAAATACACAGTTAATACCTCATATTTGATATTTTTACAATGTGTCATTTTTTGCCCCAAAAGGGCAAATGGGGGTTCGTATTTTGTGTTGGACACCTTAAATGTGCTGGACAGCCAGCCATCAATTTTAAGGATTTAGGTTGTAAGCACTGGTACCCCCACGTTAACTGTAAAAGGGGGCACCCTTTGTATTTCCTTACAATAGCAAATTTAATATGCAACCCCCGCCCCTAGCATAGTAGGCTTTTTAGGATTGTATTATCAGTTTTTTTGTTTTTGTGCGTTCCCCTTGTATATATTTTGGCTTTTCTGCATCTTGTGTGAACTGGTACTTACCAATGTGCAGTTTTTTATCATTCGTTGCTTTATGGGTGGGGGTGTGAGTACTGCCCATTTTATCTGCACCTGTTTTATTTCCCCCAGGTAGCACTGGGGGTTTTTCACGCCCCGGCCACTTTTTTAGGGACACCAAAGCTAGTAAGGGTTGGACCCCCCTTTTGCCTTCAGAACTGCCCAAATTTTTCGTGGGAAGATTCAACAAGGTGTTTTAACGTCTCAAAAGGGACCAAGGGGGCCCCAAAAAGGGGCCCAAAAAAATATCCCCACCCTGACACCCCACCACCACTGAACCGTTTATAAAGGCAGGATGGACCATGCTTTTTGTTGTTGTGCCAAATTCTGACCCTTCCATCCAATGGCAGCAGAAAACGGGATCACAGCCAGGGAAGTTTTTCCAATCTTCTACTGCCAATTTCGAGACTTGGGCATATTGGGCCCGTTTTCCCGTTTTAGCTGAAAGGAGTGGCACCGGGGTTTGGGCTTCTGTGCTGTAGCCCATCTGCTCAAATTCGCCGTAATGTGGTTTTTGAGATGTCTTCTTCCTTGGGTTTTAAAAGGGGGGCTTTTTGAGTCACTGTTGCCTTTTTACAGCCGAAACCGTTGCCCTTCTCCTTTTACCTCTGGCCAAAAGCATTTTTGCCAAGGGCGCCCCTCACTGGAGTTTTTTCTTTTTCGGAAACCCTTCTCTTAAACCCTGAGATGGTTGTGCGTGAAAAACCCCGGGGATCAGCATTTCTGAAAAATCAACCGCCTTCGGCACCAACAACCATGCCACTTCAAAGGCAAATCCCAAACCCCCTTTTTTCCCCCTATGAGCTCGGGTTTTAAATGCAGGGGATTGTCTTGACCATGTCTACATGCCAAAATGCCTGAGTTGCCGCCATGTGATTGGTGATTAAAAATTAAGTGTTAACGAGGTTGGAAGGGTTTAAACTAATAAAGGGCGGTAGTGATATTGCCTCCTATGGTTTAGTCTTATCCACCTTGAGCTGTAAAAGTATGGCCTTTTATTTGTGTCTTTATTAAATAATGTCCCATTTTTATGTGATTTTTTTTTTCTTTTTTTTCCTAACACTTTTTTCCCCAAACCCTTACTGGGCTTAGGGCTCTTTCTTAGGGCATTTAAAATTTAACTTACCATTCCCTGATATCCCTGGTCCTTCCACCCAGTCCAACATCACCCCTTTGTGGCACTTCTGGTTAACCTTATCCTGTTGCTCCCAGTGGACCATTATTCACAGTTGTCATCACTAATGAGAGTGACATCAAGCAGAAGAGAAGCCACACAGGGAGAGATAAGGTGACATCGGACTAGAAGAAAGGTCACACCAGGAGGGACTCAGTCCTCAGGTAATGGTAAGTTAACACATTAAAGTCAGTAAAAAAAATAATTTTAAAAGGGACGCCCAAATTTGGGTTGCGTCATTTTTTTGTTAATTGTTGCCAAAATTTAATTTGAGCCAACCCCAATTGAATAGATACAAATAAAATGAAATAGGTCAGAGGACACCAAGTTACAACTTTGCCCATTCTTTCATGGGGGTGCTGGATCTTTGAATGTAATGCTTTTTGCTGAAGGGGATTTTGATCAAGTTTGATATAATAGGTTTCCATTTACATTGTAATTATCCCTTGAATACCTGTTGGTTTCATCAGACTCTGTGGATCTTGTCTATAATTTGTCTCCAAGATGCCAGTAAGATTTCATGGAGAAGATTTGTCCTTTTCCATCCTAGTTATTCATTCCCTTTTATTCATGTAGACAGCTTTGATGTTTCCTTAGTGTTTAGTCTGTTTCATGTAATTTGGATATAAGCATGCAAACAATAGAAATGCTGCAGACATCAATACAATCCAATGAACCGGTTTCCATCTCTTAGATGAAAACAAATGTTAACACATTTTTACAACCTCTGCAATCGTTGGTGCCAGACAAGTTGTTATACACCACTCAAGTGGTTTTCTGCTGATACCTGGAGAGCCCTTGAGAAGTCGCACTGTACAGTGAATGTCACCTGCAGTGTTTTGTCTGTCGCGTTACCTATGAATGAAGGCTTTCAGATTTTAATCTCCTAAATATTCAGTTTTATCTTCTAGAGTAAATATAACAAACAGAATATAATGATTGTGCCCTTGAGTCCTTGCCATTGGGTAGTGTCTCCCTGGAGGATAGAGAGTGGACAACAAGAGCCATACCCTAGATTGCAAATCACTTTTGTTAACTGAAGTGCTGTTATGTTTTAAATAGTCTTGGGACTGTTGTGATTGGAATAGCAATGTATTTATTCATCTAATCAGCATACAAGAAATGTTAAATATCAAGCATAAAGAGATGATCAGATTCAACACACGTAGCAATTAAACTGTGTGCAAGGTGCTACAAATACAGGAATAAAACAAGTTGGTCTACCAACTAGAATTGTGGATAGTCACTTATAAGAGAGCTAGGAAATATCTATATGATTGTGAAATGACAATAGTAAAACACACAGCAGCATTAGGCCTAGTTTACATCTACTTTGAGTCATTTGTTGTAAACGGAAGCAATGGACATCTCCCTTAAAACAGAAATGAACCAATGCAAACTGAAGCCAAAGCCTCTGTTTATTTAAGGGATCCTTTAAACGGATCCATCAAAAAAACTGATACTTTTATATCCATTTGCATTAGTTAAAAACTGATAATTTTTATTTATTTTTTTAAATAATACATATGGGGGAAATGTCTTTATGCACAAGTGAAGAACAAATAAGGAAGCTGAAAAACGGATGCAAACAAGTAGCCATCTGTTACTATCTGTTCACCATTGACTTAAATGCAAAAAAAAGGGAAGGGTCCTTTCTGTCAGATTTCCTCTTACCTCTAGTCTCTGGTTGTAGACTGTTGGATTCATGCAAAACATTGTGCATTTTATGAAGGTATTCTCTCCTTGAAGCATTGCTTCTACAGAAAATTATCTTAGTAATGCCATGTGGAGGTACCACACAGTGGCATGTGGAGTGCCCATTGCTCTGAATGAAATTAAAGGGACTCTGCATATGAAAGCTTCCGTGTACACCACTCTGTTGCGTGCATCCAGTCTAAAGGCTTGTCCCCACGGTCCGGGTTTTCAAACGGTTTTACAGACGGTTTTTGGTTTGAAAGCAGTCTGTAAGCCAGGTGTCAACCTTTTACACGGACTTTAATGGAAAATCTGTGTAGCGGTCCCCACTGCACGGATTTTCCGACGGACGGTTTTTTAAACCGCCAGCGGTCCGGAAAACATAGAACATGTCTGGCGGAACATGAACATGTCGGCATGAAGGGGCAGAGCTTGATCCGTAAACCGCGGACAAAAGCAGTCCCCCTGCGTGCCGTGTACACGGCCCCTAAACAGTCCGGATTTCTGACCGGTATTTGTCCTGTGCCGTGTAAACGGCCTCTAAGAGGTTGGACTTGAAGTGCTGCAAAGTAGTATTTTGAGGAAATGAAGGCTTTCTTTTTAAAAGGGGTTGTATGAGATAAAAAGACCAGTTTCCTGAAAGAACAGCACCACTCATAGCCGTTGGCTGTGTTTAGTAGAGCAGCTTAGCCCTCTTTACTTGAATGAGACTGAGATCCAAACAATTCCTATAGACTATGGGATTATTGCAGCCATGTTTTTTATTAATTTAAAGTTGTAGATAGTTTCAGAAAACATTGAATATCTCCACATAATCACCAAGCATATGGCTGTATATTTACCTGAATGTATGAAAAATTCTTTGCTTTTGTCAACATTTATTTTATAATACTTCCAAATCTTTATGGGCTTGAATAGTTTATTGGGTATTTATGCCAAAGAAAATTGTGGCCAACATGCACCAAATTACCCTAATCTGTTTTGAAAATTTCAACACAAGATTGTTTAGAGTAGGGGCCACAGCTGCACGGGGGCCCAGTAGATAAGGGGCAAGCAGCCAGTTTAAGAGCAGCAATTGGCTTTCTATTGTCTAGTAGATTGCTTGTAAGGGCCTGGGCTAATGAATTTGCTGGTCATTTCTGTTACAGAAACATAAGGGGTTGTTCCAGGGGGAGTAATGATGAGCTATATGTCTGTGTCCTCTCCTGGTTTAGATTATCGCTAAATGTTAGACTTCTTGGCTGTCAGTGTAAATGAGTGTAACAAAAGGAAGGTTTTAAAACTGTATCAATCTGTAATCACATTAGGTTAGATTAACCAAGACCCTTTGATTCAGCAGTGAAATCTATACAAAGCAATGCTATGTTGCTTGTTAACTCACTACAGGGGGTAGGAAAGGGCACATAGCTCCATGTGGTCAGATCTGCTGTGGTATTTTCCCAATTGTAAGTAGTAAAAATGTTAATAGTGTAAAAATATCCTTTGTTACAGCTGACACTTAAAGCCTTATAGAGATTACATTAAGACCTTCTAATGTATTTCTGCCAACTGCAGTGTGTTAAATCCAGAAATTCATTTCAATGGACCTTTGCATTTACTTCTGTACATGATAGACACACATTATGATGCTGTCAGCAGGTTGAAAATCAAATCTCTATTTTACTGGAAGACCATCCTTAATTTTTGTCAAATTCCAACCATATAAATATTTTACACAAGAATATACTGTAATTTCTTAGAAATATCACAAATAATTCTGGGAGAGCTGGATAACATCCAATGTGGCTTTTTTTTACAGTGCTCACACAATTTCTAAAGGGAATGTGTCATCAAAAATTACTTATTGTTTACCTCACGTTTTTATGTTAAACACATTTTTTAAGAATTTTTGGTTATGTTTTTTTTAATTTTCCATATCACTTTCAATATTTTTTTTAATAATCCTTAAGTCCTGCAGTTTTCATTTTGGCCACTAAGCCTAATAATAGTCTGACACTTCCTGTTCTGTAGAGAAAGATTCTCAGTTGTCTGCCCATTATCAGCACAAAGAGGGTCAAACTGAAAGGAGACATCAGTGTGAATGAAAACACGGGTCCCCCAAATCAAAATAATATATCACATTCCCCCTTTTTCACCTCCCCACAGTTATTTTTCCCACGTACAAAGCATGACAGAAACTCTCCTATGAAGTCAAGGACTGAGTCGTCTTTAATCCCCCCTATGTCATGAACTACTGTAAAGCATTCTCTAACTGTTTAAAGCAGTGCAAACAAGGCCTAGTGGCCAAAGTGAAAACTGCAAGACTTAGGAATCATTAATAAATATTGAAAGCGATCTGAAAAAAAAATAATCCTAAACAATTTGTTTAACATAAAAACGGGACTTAAACAATGACTCATTTTTTGATGACACATTCAAGAGTCATGGACAGCTTAGCTACCCAGGTAAGCCACAATACAGGATAGGGTGATTTCCGTGATCTATGACGTACAACTATATCAATTTGCCTTTCAGGAGTCTAAGCAAGCAGTCCCTGTCAGAACTATAGTGACAACCATATTCATTAGAATAGTAATAAAATTTGAAGATCCCAGCAGTGTTAGGCAAATATGGATGTTGATGATGATTAATCATCTTATTCTTATTTTTATAACCAATTACCAGTGTGGCAAAGAATAATAAAGTACCACTTTAATGTAAGAAAGTAATTTAGTAATTAAATGGAGCTGTGCTCCGCTGCAATCAGAACTACCATTGAAATCAAGAGAGTTGCAGTCAACGCTCTGTTCTGAATGAAGACTTTTCAGTGCCCGTTCTTGAGATAGGTGTGGGTCCCAATGGATATGCTGTAAATATATGAGGTGGGAACACTGCTTTGATGTACTGTTAGGAAGCCAAATTATGCCATATGGTTCTACTGACTAATGAATGGGATATGCAAACTGCAGTCACTTCTCTCTGGACCAGGGTGTCAAACTCATTTTTTCCTGAAGGCCACATCGGCATTATGGTTGTTATCAAAGGATGTCTGTAACTGTAACACTGTATAAATATAACTACTTCTTACAATAACAGGATACACCATATGCACTTGGCTATGTCTACACTGCAGTGGACAAAAAACGACCTGAAAACGAAATACTAAAGACGTTCATGAAACTGAGTTTTCTGTCCACTGCCTGCTTTTTGCGTTTTTTGGCGCATTTTTGGCGCGTTTTTATGCACCTTTTTTCCTTGTCTCCAAGTCTGTTTTTAAATGTATGCATAAATTAAGCCATTGGATAGAACTCTACCCTACAAAAGGGTGTGTAAAGCACAAAATTGCATTTATATGTCATCTTGTAGTCGTTTTACGGATTTTGACGCTAATAAAATTATCTCGCTTTGGTCGGCAAAAATATGTTTTTTACAGGTTTTGGCCCTATAGTCAATTTTTTTTTTACATATTTTGGCATCAAAATCCTTATTTTTACAGATTTTGGTGCTAATAAAGTTAGCTTGCTTTTGTCGCCAAAAATCCATTTTTTTTTTACAGATTTTGGCGCTAATAGAGTTGTCTCACTTTTGTCGCGACAAATACTTTTTTTAACGGATTTTTGGCGCTAAAATACGTTTTTTACGGATTTTGGTGCTATCAAAGTTATCTTGCTTTTGCCGCTAAAAATAAATTTTTTTATGGATTTTGGAGCTAAAATATTTTTTTTTACGGATTTTGCCACTATTAAAGATATCTAGCTTTTGTCGCCACAAATACTTTTTTTTACGGATTTTTGGCGCTAAAATAAGTTTCTTATGGATTTTTGGCATTAAAATACTTTTTTACGGATTTTTGCACTATTAAAGATATCTCGCTTTTGTTGCTAAAAATCAATTTTTTTACGGATTTTGGCGCTAAAGTATATTTTACAGATTTTGACGCTAAAATACGTTTTACGGATTTTGTCGCTAACATACGTGTTATAAACGATTCCGTAAAAAAATGCATTTTTTTACGGATTATGATGCTAAAATTAGTTTTTTTTTATGGATTTTGGAGAAAATAAGTTTTTTACGGATTTTGGCACTAGTAAAAGTTATCTCGCTTTTGGAGCTAAAATAAGTCTTACAGATTTTGCCGCTAAAATATGCTTATTTACAGATTTTGCCGCCAAAATAAATTTTTTACAGATTTTGCTGCTAATAATGTTATCTTGCTTTTGTTGCCACAAATTTGGCTTTTTCTGTAAAAAGACGTATTTTTAATGTCAGAAGCGAGTTAACTTTGTTAGCGCGAAAATCTTTAAAGAAAAGGATTTTAGCACCAAAATCTGTAAAAGAATGGATTCTAACGACAAAATCCGTAAAAAACGTATTTTTGGCAAAAAAACCCTGAATTGCGCAAAAATCATTCGCGACCAAAGCATGATCATTTTATTAAGAACGGTACAAACAAGCACACATCAGACACTTGTATGTAGATTTGATAATATATAACCTTTATTAACACCCACTATAGTTGGGACTTGGGTCTCCTGGGAGGGTTTTCATTGAAAAATCGCGGCAAATAACATTGCAAAAACGCGCCAAAAGATGTCCGGCGCTTTCCATAGACTCCTGTAGTACATTTTCTGCCCTGCTCTGGCGTTTTTTACAACATGTTGCAAAAGATGACCATTAAAAAAAACGAGCAGAAAAAAGAGCTCAGTGGAGACAGCAGAACGTTTTTACAATAGAAATCTATGGGAGATGTTTTCAGTCGTTTTCTCAGTGTTTTCAGAAAATGAGAAACGCTGTGAAAACAGACATTTTTCTGTGCAGTGTAGACATAGCCTTAGGCTAGGTTCAGACGGCTTATTTGCAGGGCGTAATTACGCCCCACAATTACGCCGTGTGGATGGGGGCGGGGTGGGAACGGGGGCAGTGCGGGGGCCGGCACCTCGCTGGCCCATAGACAATCATTACTAGCGGCACGTATACGCCGCTGGTAATTCAAAATGTCAATTAAATCTCCCCCCTCGGCATATTCGCCGAGCAGGGAGAGGAGAACGTAATCCATAGTTCTCTATGAGAACTGTGGATTACCGTAATGAATGTGACGTATTCCAGCCGTAATTTGCGCACTCCGGCACGTAATTACGGACTGAAATACATCCAATTTTAAGCCGTGTGAACATAGCCTTAGGCTTTCTGTGGTCTATGCACCTTATTTCTGGGTTGCTGATAAATTAGTTGAAATTGTTCCACCTGATGTTATGGTGCACCACAGAGTCAGTAGACGGCCAATATGTCCGTTAAAGAGAACCTGTCACATAGGCTATGCCCGCCTTGCTGAGAGCAGCACAAGCTTGTGTCAGACCTGCTGTTTCCAGTGCTGTGTTCCTTATTCTGTAAGATGCTGTCGTTTTAGAGTATTTAATGCTCAAATCGTATTCAGGAGCAGGTGTTAACCCCGCCCACCAAAGGCTAGCCCCGCCCATCTGGCAGCTATTCATCTGGCTCCATCTGGCTACCTATTCAAAGTACTAGGTTTATCAGTTGATGTGGGCGGGGCTAGCCTCAGGTGGGCGGAGTTTGAAAAAAAAACCTGACTCTTTAAATGACTCTTCTCTGCCTGAAAACTGCAGATTTGAGCATTAAATACTCGAAAACTACAACAGCTTAAAGAATAATGGACACAGCGCTAGAAACAGCATGCCTGACACTAGCTTGTTCTGTCTTCAGCAAGGGGGGCAAAATTATGTGACAGGTTCTCTTTAAAGTTATATAATACCCAGCCATTTCCACTTTTTTAGTGCCAAGCTTGTCTGTGTCCTCCAGGGATAGAGGAGAGCTGGTCTCTCTGGGTCCAGACCTTGTCCATCCCTGCTCGCTGTATCAGTAGAAAGTGTCCATATAGATTGTGACATAATATCTGAAGAGAATTGTTTATAACCTCACAGAAAAGTTCATGCTATATACAATATTTAAAGGAGATTTATTCTTTATCTTATGAGAAATTGTCTTAAAACTGGTGAGTGTTAAAGTATAAGATGTGTTTAGTTGTAGGTTGGCGTTAATACAAAGAACATCCCCAACTAATCTGTTCCTGTGTTTTTGTAAACTTGACTTATTCCTGGATCTACTAATTGTCTATCTATATGCTATCTCTACTTTAGGCACACTTATAGACCAGTTGCAACTTTATTACTAAAATGCAGAAAGCTAATATTGAGCCACCCTACTCCACAGTTGGGAAATCACCTATGTCAGGAGTGCACCAAGGCAATTGTGCCTAGTCCATCCTTCTATATGCTGCCACAGGTCACTGAGAGACTGCTCTCTACCACATAGTATGCCCCGGACGGGTTTATTATTTATAGATTCCACCAGGTAGCTTGTGGAACATGCATGGACAGGGTTATGACACAATCAATGCAAACAAGAAGAGCCACATGGGTTGTCAAGCACAGTTCTGTACAAAAATCTCATGACTATTTTGGGCTACGATCATAACACATGGTTAGTAACAGCTAAATGAGTAATAACCTAGTTTTCACAGAAAAAAACAATTTAGGGAAACAGTAGCTACACGAACTTCAGTAAACTGTAAGGAGAATTATTTATTCTCTAGCTAGTAAGCTTTCACTTCTCTACAAGTTCCTTCTAAACTGGTACTACTTTATATGTCTCACTACCAGGCTCTTTCTCACTCAAGTCCAGGTCCAGAATTAGACATGAGACATGGTTTGGGGAGTAAATTTAAAGGGTTATTTCCATATTCTAATGTCTGGTTTAGGAGATGGGATCAACTTGGCCATGGAGAATGGAGAAGTGACTGTGCACGTGCAATGCTCTCTGTTCTGTTCTACTGGGGTTCCAAGTGCAGCCAAGCAAGTGTGCTAAGCTGGACTCAGAACTCCCACTGAAATGAACATCAACAAAATGTGCTTTGTATGTGTCACCACCTCACTGTTATACACAGAAAAGGCCTGTTCTCAAGATAGGTCTGGGTCCAACCTCTGCAACCTATATCTATCAGATGTTGATGGCACATCCTATCAATATGCCATAGATGCCTGATAAGGAAAAACACCCTTTTAGATTATACAAAGGAGATCACTTTTTACTGCCTGAAGCATGGTTCTATTAATACACCTGGACTTCTGCTCTAATGCCTTTTCTTTGCATACACATAATTTCCATTCCCAGCTTTTCTATCTGCTATTCGGTGTTAATGGTGTAGTGCTACTATGCCATGTCCACACTGGGCTCTGAGTCCATACCAGTGCTGCATTCCCCATAGTCTGGTGGCTAGATGAACTCCATTTCACTAACAACCACAAATGTTCTACCCTCAGCAAAATGGCATAAAGCTACACGCTGCTTAGGCCAGTGCCACAGGGATAACTGACAATCAGACACAAGGAGAGAGAAACGGCAGGCAGACACAAGGAGGGAGAGGCGGTATATAGGAACAAGGAGAGAGAAGTGACAGTCATATGTAATGAGAGAGAAATGGCAGATAAAACCAAGGAGAGAGGATCGGAAAACAGAGACAATAAGAGAGAAGTGGGAGACAGAATCAAGGAGAGAGAGGCGGCAGTCAGACACCAGGAGAGAGAGGCGGAAGTCAGACACCAGGAGAGAGAGGCGGAAGTCAGGCCCAAGGAGAGAGAGGCGGCAGTCAGACACAAGGAGAGAGAGGCGGCAGTCAGACACAAGGAGAGAGAGGCGGCAGTCAGACACCAGGAGAGAGAGGCGGCAGTCAGACACCAGGAGAGAGAGGCGGCAGTCAGACACCAGGAGAGAGAGGCGGAAGTCAGACACCAGGAGACAGAGGCGGCAGTCAGACACCAGGAGAGAGAGGCGGCAGTCAGACACAAGGAAAGAGAGGCGGCAGTCAGACACCAGGAAGAGAGGCGGCAGAACGACACCAGGAACAGAGGCGGCAGTCCGACACCAGGAGAGAGAGGCGGCAGTCAGACACAATGAGAGAGAGGCGGCAGTCAGACACTAGGAGAGAGAGGCGGCAGTCAGACACCAGGAGAGAGAGGCGGAAGTCAGGCCCAAGGAGAGAGGCGGCAGTCAGACACCAGGAAGAGAGGCGGCAGTCAGAAACAAGGAGAGAGAGGCGGCAGTCAGACACCAGGAGAGAGAGGCGGCAGTCAGACACCAGGAGAGAGAGGCGGCAGTCAGACACCAGGAGAGAGAGGCGGAAGTCAGACACCAGGAGACAGAGGCGGCAGTCAGACACCAGGAGACAGAGGCGGCAGTCAGACACCAGGAGAGAGAGGCGGCAGTCAGACACCAGGAGAGAGAGGCGGCAGTCAGACACCAGGAGAGAGAGGCGGCAGTCAGACACCAGGAGAGAGAGGCGGCAGTCAGACACAAGGAGAGAGAGGCGGCAGTCAGACACAAGGAGAGAGAGGCGGCAGTCAGACACCAGGAGAGAGAGGCGGCAGTCAGACACCAGGAGAGAGAGGCGGCAGTCAGACACCAGGAGAGAGAGGCGGAAGTCAGGCCCAAGGAGAGAGAGGCGGCAGTCAGACACAAGGAGAGAGAGGCGGCAGTCAGACACAAGGAGAGAGAGGCGGCAGTCAGACACAAGGAGAGAGAGGCGCAGTCAGACACAAGGAGACAGAGGCGGCAGTCAGACACCAGGAGAGAGAGGCGGCAGTCAGGCCCAAGGAGAGAGAGGCGGCAGTCAGACACAAGGAGAGAGAGGCGGCAGTCAGACACAAGGAGAGAGAGGCGGCAGTCAGACACAAGGAGAGAGAGGCGGCAGTCAGACACAAGGAGAGAGAGGCGGCAGTCAGGCCCAAGGAGAGAGAGGCGGCAGTCAGCCCCCAGGAGAGAGAGGCGGCAGTCAGTCCCAAGGAGAGAGAGGCGGCAGTCAGACACAAGGAGAGAGAGGCGGCAGTCAGACACTAGGAGAGAGAGGCGGCAGTCAGACACTAGGAGAGAGAGAGGCGGCAGTCAGACACTAGGAGAGAGAGGCGGAAGTCAGACACCAGGAGACAGAGGAGGAAGTCAGACACTAGGAGAGAGAGGCGGCAGTCAGACACTAGGAGAGAGAGGCGGCAGTCAGACACAAGTAGAGAGAGGCGGAAGTCAGACCCAAGGGCGACATGTATGAATCTCGCCACGTCGGAGCGCATGTTTCCGCCAGTTTTCCGGCGAAATTTGCGCCTGATTTATGTCAGCGCCGGGGCGCGCTCATACATACCATGTAAAGTCCACCGCGCCTCGCCAGGGTGTGGGGCGCAATGCGGGGACCTAGCCGCAGTGCGGGACTGCGCCCTACATGTATTCCGATTTGAGACAGGCTGGAAACCAGCGAGAAATAATTAAAGATATCCGTGCGGCATGGAGTATGAATCAAAAAATCGCCTTTATAAAGGCGTAAAACATTCTCTGTAAAAGAGCTCAAACCTACTAAAAAAATACATAAATAAAATCACTTTCCAAAAATCTAGAACGCCGCAACATCGGGAATTGGGATATAAAAAAATTGCCGGGAAATACAGTAATTCAAATTCTGTAAACTATTCTCATTGGTCGGCAGAAACCAGCCAATCAGAATAGGAGTGACAGTGACCCATTAAAACCTATGGAGAAGTATGGACCAATCAAAATCAAAGGCGGGACAGTTCAAAATACAGTAAAAATGCAGAAAAGAGCGGGGGCTTGGCTATCCCGGCCAATCAGAGCGCGAGCTACTTGTCCCATTGTAGTCTATGGAGAGATGGGAACAATGAAATCTCGGCTCTCAGCGCCGTGCGGCATGGAGTATGATGAAAAAAATCATTTTTATTAGGTGTAAAATATTATCTGAAAAAGAGCTGAAACCTTCTATAAATATAAATCAATCAAATCCCACACTAACGCGTTTGTCGCCGAGACCGGCGCTACATCAGGAATTGGGATATAGAGAATTGCAGGGAAATACAGTAATTCAAATTCTGTAAGCTCTTATCATTGGTCGGCCAAAACCAGCCAATCAGAATAAGAGCGACAGGGATCCATTATAACCTATGGAGAAATATTGACCAATCAAAATCAAAGGCGGGACATTCAAAATACAGTAAAAATGCTATCTCAACTAATCAGCTCTTTTCTGCCTTTTTACTGTATTTTGAATGTCCTGCCTTTTCATTTGATTGGTCAATATTTCTCCATAGGTTATAATGGGTCACTGTCGCTCCTATTCTGATTGGCTGGTTTTGGCCGACCAATGAGAAGAGCTTACCGAATTTGAATTACTGTATTTCCCTGCAATTCTCTATATCCCAATTCCTGATGTAGCGCCGGTCTCGGCAACAAACGCGTTGTTCGGGATTTGATTGATTTATGTTTATAGAAGGTTTCAGCTCTTTTTCAGATAATATTTTACACCTAATAAAAAGGATTTTTTTCATCATACTCCATGCCGCACGGCGCTGAGAGCCGAGATTTCATTGCCCCGATCTGTCCATAGACTATAATGGGACAAGTAGCTCACACTCTGATTGGTCGAGATAGCCAAGCCCCCGCTAGCTCAACCAATCAGCTCTTTTCTGCATTTTTACTGTATTTTGAACTGTCCCGCTTTTGAATTTGATTGGTCAATACTTCTCCATAGGTTTTAATGGGTCACTGTCGCTCCTATTCTGATTGGCTGGTTTCTGCCGACCAATGAGAATAGCTTACAGAATTTGAATTACTGTATTTCCCGGCAATTTCCACGATCCTAATTCCTGATGTTGCGCCATTCTACATTTTTGGAAAGTGATTTTTTTTTGTTTTAGTAAATAAGGTTTGAGCTCTTTTTCTGATAATGTTTTACGCCTTTATAAAGGCGATTTTTTTTGAATCATACTCCATGTCGCACGGTGCTGAGAGTCGAGATTTCTGTTGCGATCTTCTATATGTTTCCTCTCATGTTACGTTCTCTCTTCACTTCTCCTCCGCCGGATCATTTAGGCCAGAATCAACGAGGTCTGCCTGTCGGAGCTGGCGAGCGCTGCAATGCGCCTCACTTTGCCAACTTGCGATCGTACATGCCTCGGAGATACAAGGAGAGAGAGGCGGCAGTCAAACACAAGTAGAGAGAGGCGGCAGTCAGACACAAGGAGAGAGAGGCGGCAGTCAGACACAAGGAGAGAGAGGCGGCAGTCAGACACTAGGAAAGAGAGGCGGCAGTCAAACACAAGTAGAGAGAGGCAGCAGTCAGACACAAGGAAAGAGAGGCGGCAGTCAAACACAAGTAGAGAGAGGCGGCAGTCAGACACAAGGAGAGAGAGGCGGCAGTCAGACACCAGGAGAGAGAGGCGGCAGTCAGACACAAGGAGAGAGAGGCGGCAGTCAGACACAAGGAAAGAGAGGCGGCAGTCAGACACAAGGAAAGAGAGGCGGCAGTCAGACACCAGGAGAGAGAGGCGGATGTCTGACACATGGAGAGAGAGGCGCAGTCAGACACCAGGAGAGAGAGGTGGCAGTCAGACACAAGGAAAGAGAGGCGGCAGTCAGACACAAGGAGAGAGAGGCGCAGTCAGACACAAGGAGAGAGAGGCGGCAGTCAGACACAAGGAAAGAGAGGCGGCAGTCAGACACAAGAAGAGAGAGGCGGCAGTCAGACACCAGGAGAGAGAGGCGGCAGTCAGACACAAGGAGAGACAGAGGCGGCAGTCAGACACAAGGAGAGACAGAGGCGGCAGTCAGACACAAGGAGAGAGAGGCGGCAGTCAGACACAAGGAGACAGAGGCGGCAGTCAGACACCAGGAGACAGAGGCGGCAGTCAGACACCAGGAGAGAGAGGCGGCAGTCAGACACAAGGAGAGACAGAGGCGGCAGTCAGACACAAGGAAAGAGAGGCGGCAGTCAGACACTAGGAGAGAGAGGCGGCAGTCAGACACAAGGAGAGAGAGGCGGCAGTCAGACACAAGGAGAGAGAGGCGGCAGTCACACACTAGGAGAGAGAGGCGGCAGTCAGACACCAGGAGAGAGAGGCGGCAGTCAGACACCAGGAGAGAGAGGCGGCAGTCAGACACAAGGAGAGAGAGGCGGCAGTCAGACACAAGGAGAGAGAGGCGGCAGTCAGACACTAGGAGAGAGAGGCGGCAGTCAGACACTAGGAGAGAGAGGCGGCAGTCAGACACTAGGAGAGAGAGGCGGCAGTCAGACACAAGGAGAGAGAGGCGGCAGTCAGACACAAGGAGAGAGAGGCGGCAGTCAGACACTAGGAGAGAGAGGCGGAAGTCAGACACAAGGAGAGAGAGGCGGCAGTCAGACACAAGGAGAGAGAGGCGGCAGTCAGACACCAGGAGAGAGAGGCGGCAGTCAGACACCAGGAGAGAGAGGCGGCAGTCAGACAAAAGGAGAGAGAGGCGTCAGTCAGACACAAGGAAAGAGAGGCGGCAGTCAGACACAAGGAGAGAGAGGCGGCAGTCAGACACTAGGAGAGAGAGGCGGCAGTCAGACACCAGGAGAGAGAGGCGGCAGTCAGACACCAGGAGAGAGAGGCGGCAGTCAGACACTAGGAGAGAGAGGCGGCAGTCAGACACAAGGAGAGACAGAGGCGGCAGTCAGACACTAGGAGAGAGAGGCGGCAGTCAGACACCAGGAGAGAGAGGCGGCAGTCAGACACAAGGAGAGACAGAGGCGGCAGTCAGACAAAAGGAGAGAGAGGCGGCAGTCAGACAAAAGGAGAGAGAGGCGTCAGTCAGACACAAGGAGAGAGAGGCGTCAGTCAGACACTAGGAGAGAGAGGCGGCAGTCAGACACCAGGAGAGAGAGGCGGCGAGTTTAGACACCAGGAGAGAGAGGCAGCAGTCAGACACAAGGAGAGAGAGGCGGCAGTCAGACACAAGGAGAGAGAGGCGGCAGTCAGACACAAGGAGAGACAGAGGCGGCAGTCAGACACTAGGAGAGAGAGGCGGCAGTCAGACACAAGGAGAGAGAGGCGGCAGTCAGACACCAGGAGAGAGAGGCGGCAGTCAGACACAAGGAGAGACAGAGGCGGCAGTCAGACACAAGGAGAGAGAGGCGGCAGTCAGACACAAGGAGAGAGAGGCGGCAGTCAGACACAAGGAGAGAGAGGCGGCAGTCAGACACCAGGAGAGAGAGGCGGCAGTCAGACACAAGGAGAGAGAGGCGGCAGTCAGACACCAGGAGAGAGAGGCGGCAGTCAGACACAAGGAGAGAGAGGCGGCAGTCAGACACCAGGAGAGAGAGGCGGCAGTCAGACACAAGGAGAGAGAGGCGGCAGTCAGACACAAGGAGAGAGAGGCGGCAGTCAGACACTAGGAGAGAGAGGCGGCAGTCAGACACCAGGAGAGAGAGGCGGCAGTCAGACACAAGGAGAGAGAGGCGGCAGTCAGACACAAGGAGAGAGAGGCGGCAGTCAGACACCAGGAGAGAGAGGCGGCAGTCAGACACAAGGAGAGAGAGGCGGCAGTCAGACACAAGGAGACAGAGGCGGCAGTCAGACACCAGGAGAGAGAGGCGGCAGTCAGACACAAGGAGAGAGAGGCGGCAGTCAGACACAAGGAGAGAGAGGCGGCAGTCAGACACAAGGAGAGAGAGGCGGCAGTCAGACACAAGGAAAGAGAGGCGGCAGTCAGACACCAGGAAGAGAGGCGGCAGTCAGACACCAGGAGAGAGAGGCGGCAGTCAGACACAAGGAGAGAGAGGCGGCAGTCAGACACCAGGAGAGAGAGGCGGCAGTCAGACACCAGGAGAGAGAGGCGGCAGTCAGACACAAGGAGAGAGAGGCGGCAGTCAGACACAAGGAGAGAGAGGCGGCAGTCAGACACAAGGAGAGAGAGGCGGCAGTCAGACACAAGGAGAGAGAGGCGGCAGTCAGACACAAGGAGAGAGAGGCGGCAGTCAGACACAAGGAGAGACAGAGGCGGCAGTCAGACACAAGGAAAGAGAGGCGGCAGTCAGACACAAGGAGAGAGAGGCGGCAGTCAGACACAAGGAGAGAGAGGCGGCAGTCAGACACAAGGAGAGAGAGGCGGCAGTCAGACACCAGGAGAGAGAGGCGGCAGTCAGACACAAGGAAAGAGAGGCGGCAGTCAGACACACTTAGAGAGAGAGGCGGCAGTCAGACACAAGGAGAGAGAGGCGGCAGTCAGACACAAGGAGAGAGAGGCGGCAGTCAGACACAAGGAGAGAGAGGCGGCAGTCAGACACTAGGAGAGAGAGGCGGCAGTCAGACACTAGGAGAGAGAGGCGGCAGTCAGACACCAGGAGAGAGAGGCGGCAGTCAGACACCAGGAGAGAGAGGCGGCAGTCAGACACAAGGAGAGAGAGGCGGCAGTCAGACACCAGGAGAGAGAGGCGGCAGTCAGACACAAGGAGAGAGAGGCGGCAGTCAGACACAAGGAGAGAGAGGCGGCAGTCAGACACCAGGAGAGAGAGGCGGCAGTCAGACACAAGGAGAGAGAGGGATATAAGGAGAGAGGTGGTAGACATACAAATAGAGAGAGAATGCAGTCAGACACAAGGAGAGAAGCAGCGGACAGACACAAGGAGGGAGAGACAGCTGACAAACAGACACGAGAGGAAGACCAGAGAGGCCTGCTCACTATATGTTCCCATTTACTTCACAGTCAACTTTTACAAAGCTGATGCATTCAACACATTCTTTATTGCAACATTTTCAGCCATTTAATGCACTGACCAAGAGACAATTTATGATTCCTGAAGTTTTCACCAGGTCCTGCATTTCTATAACGTGGTATAGACCAGGACACCTAAGGCACTTATCTATATTAAACATTGTAAATATCTACTAAACTTAGTGAAGCACATTTACTAATGTCCCAGAAATCTGTCGTATGAAGCACCAAAATATTGCGCATTTATTATGTTTTTTTGTTTGTTTTTGACACTGCGCTTCATCTGACAAAGCGGTGCGGCTTTTAGAGAAGTGTATGACCTAAAATCCAACAATGTGCAACAGAGAATGCACCAAAAGTCTGGTGTAGAACTCCAAAGTAAGCCAACTAAGTAGTAGGTCTAAAAGGTGAAGCAGCTCTACTGATATATATACCAAATATATCGAACAGCACAAAAAATCTGCCTAAAGTTACATTTATACTTATTAACTTTTAGACAGAAATAGTAAATGTGCACCAATGAATTTTAATTGCTGACTCTATAATACGCTATACATTAAATGTTAAAAGAAAAACTGGCTTCTCAGAGTTGTCTGTATATCATGGGTCTCAAATATGTAGTCCGCAGGCCACATGTGGCCCCTGAGGCTGTTACCTGTAGCCTTCGGGGCACCAGAACTCAGAGATATCTGTGGGATAGCAGAGAGCAGGCTGAAGGAGGAACAAGCATGACATGTAACAGATTTGACAAAGGGAGGAGGCTGTACCATCATGAGGTGCTGATGGTTGCCATGCTAACTGGAGGCCTAATAATGGCCCCTTATCTCTCTGTGATGTAGGCCTGCCAGGCCCTGCCCAGAGGTGGACCTTGACAGGCTGACATCTGGCATAATACAGGTGTAACGAATTCTGGTGTGTATCCACTGGGTTACAATGAGACTATGTTAAGGAGTGGAGTCTAAGATGCACCCCGGTATTCATCAGGGCCTGCCCCAAGGCAGTATGGACTTGCTGTGTGGAGACTCCCAAGTCACTACGCTTGATGTGGCCGCTCATGGTGACAACCGAAGTGACAAACTTGGTACAGAAGGAGCAGGCACAGGCATAATCCAGGTCACAGGCAAGGAGATTAGGGCAGAGAAAGCGTGATCAAGGTCCGGAGCATAAGGTCAAACACCAGAAAATGCACAACAGGGGCAATGAGGCAAACTCTAGCACAGTCTGGCACATGAAGAGGCAGGTGGCCAGCCATTCGACATCACTAAGTGCGCTAGCCCTTTAAATCTCAAAGAGGCGGCGAAACCCTGGGGTAGGGGTACGCGAGTGCTGGTCACAAGCAGCATATGGAAGTGGAGTATAAGTGTGGAGAGTTGAGTAGATGCTGGCAGGGCGGCCAGAATAGCTCCAACAAATGTGTGTCCACAGTCTTGAGCGGGGATCTCTCCGCGCATCGTAACAGCAGACATGTACTGCAACGTATTAGAATGGCAATCAATCGTTCAATACAGTTCCATATTGGGACAAGTAAAAAAAATGTAAAAGTAAAAAGATAAAATAAAGTAAAACTACACACACAACCCATCCTTCATTATAAATGCTTACAATGCTAAAAATATATGTATAATGTATTTGGTAACAGTATGGGCAATCATTTGGTATTGTATTGTATTTGAAGGGAATGCAAACTGTCAACTTAAATTTTTTAAACAGATGTAGCACAGCTCAACATGTTATCATGGCACAGAAAGTTAACTCAACTTACAGTGCTTATGAATTGCTTTTGATGAGATCCAGGATCAGATAACATGTAATGCTGTGATATTAGATTCACGCTAAACATATCTACATTCATATATGCGACCCATTTATCCAGCCGAGTTTAATTCCCCTGCCATACAAGATGTCCTGTAGTAACTGTGGTAACTGTCTATTCCCAGTCCCTCAAACAGATTTACCAGTTCTGGAAATGGAAATGTAAGGCTATGTCTGTATTTTCGTCGAATTGTCAGTGGAATCAGTATTTTGAATCTGTCTAAAGTCTGACTGTACCCAGTGCTGTGTAGACTTCAATAGAAAATCTGTGTTGTAGTCTACACAGCACGGGCTTTCTTCTGAAGTCACCGGCCGTCCTGCGAAAGAGAGAACATGTTCTATCATCTGCCGAATACCCGTCGGATTCCGGTGCAGCCCATGTACTGGGCCAGCGGAGAATCCGAAAACAGACCGTGGCTATTGGCGTGGTACAACAATGTTAAAATGTCGTCAGATTTTAGACAACATTTTAATGTTGCTGTGTAGACTTAACCTAAGGGACCAACACAATTTCATTGAGTAGGGTCACTTTAAGAAAAGTTGTGAGTTTTACTTTACTCACAAACTGTAACACTCTATTACTGATTAACATGTTTCTCTGTAACCGTTCAAAGCTGCAAATATCTGAAAATTCCTTATAACAAACATCTCTTGTAAATCACATTGCATGGATAGCTGCCAACAATCACACGGAGCACTTACAAAGCCTCACCATTGATATTATTGTTACCTCACATATTGTCCTACCCTCTTTAAGAGCGGTATTTGGAATTTTAAGGAACAATGAGAACATGCATAGAGACAGAGGCCTTTTGTTGGAAATTAAGCCTCTGGAAAGAACCTCAATTGTCTTAATTTACTATTCTACTTTCTAACTGCCAGGTCCTAACTTGCGCCAGTGCTGTGATGTTTAGCAACACTTAAAACAAATGTTTCATTTGAAGTCTGCGACTTGTGGAACATGGCAGCAGGACCAATGTTCTTAACTTTTCTAGTTGTGGTTAGTTCACCAGTCTCAGGCTGGGCTTGTTGACTGTATAAGGTAAAATAGAGAGTGCTGAACAGTTGGAATTGTTGACTTTTGTATGACTATAGCTGCACCGCAAGCCAACACTTACCAGAACATAAACTGAAAAGAGGTGAGGTCGATGAGCAATGCTATGAGAGCCTGGACATTAATAACACCAGAGGCGGGTTCTCTGGAAGAGACTCTGCTGTGGTTATGAGATTCTTGCATTCTTGAAATTGTTTGTTACTTTTGCAGGGACTAATACTGAGTGCAACCTTCTTTTCCCTTGATCCATACAAACACTCCTGAAAAAACATAGTAAACATTTTTGTATGCTGACACCTGTTCTCATCTTTACCTTTAGTGGCCTCTTGGTTATGATGTGCCTCACTGCCACCCCGTTTTCTACAACAATGGAGATTTTCAACAAGGCTCCACAGATGCTGCATAGGAAATCAGCAGATCTAAAACAGATGGAAGTCAGCAGCATGCTAAAAGATGTTTGTGGTTAAAAAATAAATAAATAATAATACAGATACATAGATAGAAAGATAGATAGATAGATAGATAGATGGATAGATAGATAGATAGATAGATATGGATAGATGATAGATAGATAGATAGATAGATAGGATATGGATAGATAGATAGATAGATAGATAATATTGATAATAATGATAGATATGGGATAGATGGATAGATAGATAGATAGATAGATAGATATGAGATAGATGGATAGATATGAGATAGATGGATAGATAGATAGATAGATATGAGATAGATGGATAGATATGAGATAGATGGATAGATAGATAGAAATAAAGATAGATATGAGATAGATAGATATGAGATAGATAGATAAATAGATAGTATATAGATAGATAGGAGATAGATAGATATGAGATAGATAGATAGGAAATAGATTGATGATAGATAGATAGGAGATAGATAGATAGATAGATAGATATGGGATAGGGGATAGATAGATAGATGGATAGATAGATATGAGATAGATGGATAGATAGATAGATAGATAGATAGATAGATATGAGATAGATAGATAATAGATAGTAGATTATGATTAGATAGATAGATATGAGGATAGATAGATAGATAGATAGATAGATATGAGATAGATAGATAGATGGATAGATAGATGTTAGATGGATAGATAGATAGATATGAGATAGATAGATAGATAGATAGATAGATACATAGAAGATAGATAGATATGAGATGATGGATAGATGATATATAATGATAGATAGTAGATAGTTGAGATAGTAATGAGATAGATGATATGATAGTAAAGATAGAAGATAGATAGATAGATAGATAGATATAGAGGACTAGCTTGTCCAGCCAATGCAGGAATTCTGGGGCGGTCACAGTTGGTTCACCTCTTTATAGAAGATTATGGCCCACAATTATGTCACTAGAACCACAGGGTAGATTTTTAATCTGACCTCAACCAGCTTTATTTGCCAAACATATAACAAGCAGGTCAGTGTTCAAAATGAAAAAATCTAACATGCCACACTAACACAAATTCCCTTATTGTATGCTGAGTTATTGCTAGACCCCAAAGCAATATTCACCAGTATCCACTGTTTCAGGTTTTCTCAGATTTTCCACACTTTTTTTTCTACAACCTGGGGGCGAGAACCCTTTCCAACATTTTGCAGACCTGCAGGCCCAGCCTTTAAGGGCCTGACACTAACTTCATCTAGAACATGGTAGTGGCCTTCCATCCATCACTTCTGCCACTCCAGTGAACTAGCCCGGATTAACTGAACTAAAAACCACCAGCTGAGCTGGGCTGAAAAACTACCGGCTTACATCACCGAGGCCAGGCACTGTGGTGACACATATCACTATTAACCACGGCACTTTCTCTAGAGCTCTCAGAAACGCAGCTGAGGAAACCACTTTCTCTGCTTTAGCCCATCTAGTGGCAGTGACATGTGATCTCCTGATGCTGCTCTGCCATAATTTATGTATATTTATTCATTTCATCAATCCATGTGAGCAAAAAAAACACCATCGTTTGTATTTCAATCTCGACCAGCAACGTTGTGGGCTTGGAAGGCCCTTCTTTAGGCTTTTAGGGCCAGGGTTCCTCACCCGCCCAGCGATTGCTCCCTGACTCTGCACAGCCGCTTTACAATGGCCACGCAGAGTCAGTGTGCAGCTGCACACTTGCTTTGCAGCTGCTGGTACAGGGAGAAGGCAGGATGGATCGTTACCCTTCTGCCTTCTCCCCTGTATGTACAGCGCTCAGTGAGTGCTGTACATACACAGCAGCATCGCAGGGGGCATGATGCACGGCTTTACTCATGCCCACTGTGATTCTGGATCTCCTAAGCTTGTTGCTTCTGCCGACCCAAGAGATCCTGGGACCAGCGTGACGCCGTAAGCGGCATGATAACGTCACACCGCTTACACTGTACACCGGACCTGGCCGCAAAGACCATGGAGAGATGAGTACCTTTTTATAATTTTATTTTCATTAGCTGCAGGGGGCATATTACCTGGCTAAAGGGGGCAACAACCTAGCTAAAGGGGACTACTACATTGCTAAAGGGGGCAACTACCTGGCATGAGGGGGCAACTAACTGGCATGAGGGGGCAACTACCTGGCTAAAGGGGGCAAAAACCTGGCTTAAGGGGGCAACAACCTGGCTTAAGGGGGCTACTACCTGGCTAGAGGGGGCTACTACCTGGCATTGAGGGGGCAACTACCTGGCATTGAGGGGGCTACTACCTGGCTAGATGGGGCAGCTGCCTGGCTAGAGGGGACAGCTACCTGGCTACAGGGTTCAAATAACTACCTACAGGGAGTCTATATAACTGCATAATAGGGACCTATATTTCTACTTGTTGGGAGGCCTATATAACTCCCTATCTACTTAATATGGGACCGAGATACCTACCTATTGGGGGACCTATAAGTTTACCCATCTAATGGGGCGACATACACCTACCTAATTGAGAAATGTCTACCTAGTTTGGTGTGTACCTACATACTGTCTTAGGGAATTTAAGTACTTCCTATAGTGGTATACAAAAAAAGACATTTGGTGCACAAATGGGAGCCCCATAGCCGTTTGGGGGCACTTTTACTGTTTGGGACACAATGGGGTAATTATTACCATTTGGGGCACTGTAGATGGAGGGTTTGTATATAGGAATTGGTAGAGAAATGCTGATAAAGTGAGGAGTCTAAGATATTTGTTTTCTAACATCTACAATGAAGAGTTGTGGCCAGGAGAAGACGTCATGGTGATCTGGGACAGATGGAAAAGAAGAAGAAAAAGAACAACTCTTCAGAGACGTCTCCTGTAAGTGCCTAGATGTAACTTTTCTTGTATGTGTGCAGAGCCGGTGTACAACTGGTATCTAGCACTGTATGGTCACTGTATGCCGGTAATATTGTGTGTAGTACATTCAGTAATGGTGTGGTGTATTATTCATTGTGGTGGTTATATGGGGTCATGGTGTTGCAGTATTATTCAGTCATTATGTGCTGGTGATACGTGATCACAGTGTAGCGGTATTCGGTCACTGTGTGCTGGTGATATGTGGTCTTAGTAGGACATTGGTACTATTAGCCTTGGATTCTGGTTTTGTGTAGCAGTGTTATTTAGTAACCGTATCACTATTATTTAGTACTTATATATGTAGCACATTGTGAAAAAGCTTTTTGTATATTTTGGATTTGTTTGATGGTGATGCACTATATCGCATCATGGCACATTATGTTACTGGGGGGGGGAATTTCTCCACCCCGCCCAGAGTGCAATTTATCTTAGGAATGGCTCTGTTTAGGGCATTAGCAGATCAGTGTCTGGCAATAGGTTTCTCTGGTGTCCTGCTGCATAAGCCAGCTTTCCAGTTTCTTTTTACACTCAGATTTACAAATAATAAGAAGAAGATGCCTTTACTATTGATTTACTATTGAAGTCAATAGGGTGGCATGATAAACGATCAGGAAGCTTTGTGTATATTTTTGGCACGTATCTGCATCCAAAAACTTAATAGTGCTCTGCATAAAACTGCATGTAAATCTGATAGAAGTATGCACCAAAAAACAAAAACAGAGTTAAAAAAAATAATCTCTGGTTCTTGTGGTAAATACTGTTCAAATACACTATTATTTACAATTATTGCTACTTATGCAGCTGTCTCAAGTCATTAGGTGGTGGCGGCCATTTGATTTTGCTGTGGAGCCCAATAAATTCTAGTTACGACCTATGTGTGGCAGTTATGTTGTTGCTGTCCAAACTGTTCAGAAACATGGGCTTAACTGTACCTGTATCAGGTGCTGTGGGGCCCGGATGGTTAAGGGCCCACTCAGGTGCTAGAACATAGTAGTTTCTGTAGGTAATGGAGTCTTTCTGCTATTTTGTACAACTATGAGTGTTCTCTGATATATGCTGCTATTATTTCTAGCTTTAATTATTGCTATTTATGCTGCTTTTTTCCTGACACTAGGTGGAGGGGATCCATTTGATTCTGCTACCGGGCCTATTAATTTTAGATATTCCTTTGTATGTAGCAGTTGTATGGTTGCTACCCAAGCTGTTCTAGAGCCATGGGCTCAACTATATCCTTATTGACTACTAGGGGGCCCAGAGGTTAAAGAAGTTTTTCCATCTGGTTGTTTCCCAGAGCTTGTTTTTTTACTGCCAGCTTGTGGGCGGTTCTACAGCAGTGACTGATATTTCAGCTCTACTATTATTAGCTGAGCATGTTAGACATGCATTGATGATGGAAAGAGTTATGAAGGCTTAAAGTTTGTCAGTAAGTATCAAGAACAAGCTTCTGTGCTGCTGATAAGAAACAGCAGGGAGTGATCATCATGCTGTCACCATCTCGGCCAGGGTTGTTAGAGCAAAGATCTAGGGAATTTATGTTACCAAGCAGAGGATAAGAACTGCCCTAGATCTGAAAGGAAGCAAAATAAGAACAGCAATGTATTTGGTAATAGTCTTTAGTGAATAGTTTTTTGGTTAGAAATATTAGTTGTGTCTTTTAAACAAATTAAAATGTTTTTCATAATAAGATTTTCCAACACTTCTTGTCACATTTTTTACCTTCACATCTGGGTGTCCCTTTTTTCTGTTATTTAACTATACTTGATAATTTTATCTTCCTAATACTATCTTTAAAACGGAATGGTTAAAATT